>BLXL01010188.1:0-24904 GCA_023170135.1 Acarapis woodi
AATAAAATCAACGTCATCATAATGCTAATAAAAGGTAAATACGTTTTGGCAATTGCAAACCAGCTAACATATTTACTATAAATAAGAAGATTAATTGCCACTTTAACCATATTCCAATCATCTTTGCCATCATATTTCATTGTGTTGAGAGCCAATGATACATGTGAATGACAATTATCACTTATCAAATTATGCTGTTTAGGGCAAAAAAAATGATTAGATAAATTTTTTTATATAATAATTATTTTTCGAAATTTTGAGAATTCAAGTTCAAAATATGATAATAATACAAATGAAATAGAAATCATGTTCGGGCAAATAAAAATAAAAGGTTCAATTTTCTTTGTCAACTGAAAAAAAACCTAGAAGATCTATTGATTTGTGTAACAAATGATATTTCACATTTTCAGAAGATAAATAACACGAAAATTTGAACTAATTAAAAAAAATCGTATTTCTGTTTCCAAAATATTTAAATTATCACTTCAAAATAAGTTGATTTTCGTCGCTATTTTTTAACAAATTGTGTTAATTACTTCGTGGGTTAATTTTTTTTATCAATTTCTTTTCATCAATTAAAATATAAATAATCACCATTCTGCCAACATAAACATCGGAAGCCTTTTGTATAGCATCATCATACGCCTCCTGACCACCCTGAATTTTTTTGACATCTAATTTCCAATATTTTGTGGGCTTACCAAATGCCATGTCATCTTCCTTTTTTTTTTAAGAACAAATCAAAATTTGATAATTAATATTCTTATCGAAAGAATTGAAATTAGTAGGAAATTCAAAACATACAGCAACATAGTATTCTGCCGCAAAATCTCGAATTATACCATTGGATTGACCGATTCCAGTGTGGCCAATAAAAGGAACAAGCCATCTATGAATATATTGAATTTTAAAACGAATATTTTTATAACATAGTGATACTTTGTATTATATATTATTTATTGATAATTGTTAAATCAAAAAATTATGCTACACACGTTAATAATGGAATTGGTGTCCAAACTACACAATATGGATATCGACATCGTACCCGATCAATTTTAACCATTCTACTTTCATTGATGGAAGACAACATTTTAATCAACAATTTTTAAAAAAATTCATATTAAAGGTAATTTTAATAATAGACTAGAGGTATTTCTCGATTAGAACAACAGAATATTTATAAAAACTTAATGTATAAAATCAATTAAATTAAATTTAGTCAATTAGAAATTTAGATATATATATTTGTTTACTGATCACTAAAAAGTCAATAATTTCATTGCTCAATTCTATATAAATTTATGGTAAATTTACTTTATAACAAAATATTTCAATGACAATTTTTTTTCTTAATAATTTATCAAATTCACATAAATAATAAATCGAAATAAGAAAGAAAAAAAAAAAATCTCGACTTTAAGTCAATTCTTAATAAAAAAGTAAACAATTGGATGGAACATTTTGGCTAGAACAAACAAACAAATGTTTAATGAACATGCGTAAATTAAATAAACTATTAGCTGAATGCAGAGAGCTGAATTTTGGTGGAATATGTAATGAATAAAATAGTAGATCTTTAGTGATATTTTCGACCTTTTAAATTTTTTTTACCTGTATTTATCGCTCTTTTTTTTTAGCTCTATTATTTGCAAAAAAGAATAATCGATAAAGAAGGTAAGGGGAATAATTTCAAATTACGAACCATGTTTCAAAATAAATTAAATAATATCCCTCTTTAATTAATCAAAAAGTTTTTTTTTTTTGAAACTTTTAACTCGAACAAGTTGAGCACGCTCGAAATCACTATATAACAAATTTAATTCTATAAAAAAAAATTATAATATATATATTTTAAGAATAATGAAACCTTACAATATTTAGTCGACCTAAATTTAATAGTGCTTTTTCTAGTTTGAATGATAAAATATATGCCAAAATACAACTTTTAACTATCTGCTTAGTTATATGCCACCTCAAGGCACAAAATTGATGCACTTTTATGTAAGCTTTTTGTATAGAAAAGTATTTCGGCACAGACTTAAACCTCTTTACTATAGCCTGATTAGCCTTCTTTACTTAGCAAACTGACTTTTAAATTTTTTATCTTTAATTTTGAAATTAATGAAAACTAAAAACAAATTGAATTATTATTTTGAAAAAATAAATTGTATTGTAATATTTAAATTGCTTAATATGTTAAATTTAATCGATTTTTATAGAATTAAATGATTACTTTATCACCGAAAACCAATTCAATTTAATTAACATAATTTTTTTCAGATTTGAAAAATATAAAATTATATTTGAAAAAAATTTTATTTGGAAAATATAATTTTTTTAAAACAAGAAAAAAGTTTTTTTCGAATTTATGTTCAAAAACTTATAAATCAATAAATCTTCATTTCATCATCTTGAATTTAAACGTAAAATAATTTTTTTTTTGTTTATTTTAACTTTTCGTTTGAATAAAATCATTGAAAATTAATTTGAATTCAAAATTTAAAAAAAAATTAATCGAAAAAAGGTAAAAGCGACTATTTGAAATTGTGAAAAACTTTGGACTTAATTTCAAGAATTATTCAATTTTTATCTATGAGTAAATATCTTTATTCGTGATAAAATCTTAATCAAATTAAAAAAAGAATAATTGAATGACAATACTTTATAAAAATGTAAAAATTTTATTTGAAGACAAAACCAGATCATATGCGGTATTAAGTTACGCATGTGATAAGTAAAAAATTTGACATAATTTAATTGCATGATATTTAATCTGATAATGAATCAGACAAATGAATACGATTTCAATAAATGTTTAAAAAATAATTGTAATGTCTCGTTCAAAAACAACTGTGTTCTGAAAAGAAATTATGGAGAAATTTGCAAAAAAAAGTTAAGAAGAAGTAAGAGAAAAAAATTTACAAAAAAACAAAATCAAAATTCAGGTATAAAATATGATAATTCAACAATAATTAAAAAAAAAAAAAAAAAAATCATTATAAATTATAAATACAAAGGAAATTATTTGAAGCTTAAAACTGAAAATCAATGCTACGGAAATCAGACGAACAAACTCGAAGAATCAAAAGGGCTAGATGAAAATAAAATGAATTCAGGAAAATTTAAAAAAAAAAATTTTAAAGAATACTTTCTCAAGATAAGTTATCCGATGAATTATATAATTAATGGGGAAAAAACAATTTTAAGTTTAGATAAAATAAATAAACATTCAAACATAAATGAAAGGTTTAAAAAAATATATTCCGCAAACATATATGATATACCAGATGGAAGTGGTAAAAATAAAGAAAAATGTGAACCATTGATACAAATTACGAAACAATTAAATGAATACAAAAATGAGAAAATTATCATCGATAAATTGACAGAGAAAAAAAAAGATGAATGCAATCAATTGAATGAAAAAAAAGTGATTCTAAAACAAAATTTAAATAATTATTTGATTGATAATTTTAAGTTTAATTCAATGAATATTTCGGATGATTGGTCAAATGAAATACTAGGTAGAGAATTAATGAATGAAATAAAAAATAAGAAAAGAATTGCATTTGGAAAATTCATTCATACATTGAATAATGAAGAAAATTTAATTGAACTTTTAAATGTATTAACAAAAAATCCAAGTTTAGTCCACAGAGAACGAACAGAGAATGAGATAATAAATAGTAGACTCTCAAGTTTAGAGATTGCGGTAAATGAGCACACAAAATACGCAGAATCGTCGTATTTACTTCACACAAACTGTAACAGGACAAACAATGATCAAAATGATGAGTCTATAAAACCAGATCAAAAAACTAAAAATGCCGAGAATGCAAAAACTCGAAGATTTGTAATTAATCACGACTTTAAAAATTTTAAAAATAAAAAAAATAAGAATTTTGTCAATAAAAAATTCGAATTCTCTCAAGTAGATAATTTAAACTGTGATCGAGTGATCAAGTATCAAGAATGTAAAAATTACAAAATTTTTGAGTTACCTTCAGATTCGCAAACGATTTGTGAGCTAAATTTAATTCCAGCACTTTCAAATAAAGAAAATTTATTCAATCATCCATACTGTGAACAAGCAGCTAAAACTAAGAAATTGAATAAAAGCAAAGTGATCATAAATTATTGTGAGAAAATAGAATTAGAGCCTAAAAAAGAAGATAAATTAATAAGAACACAAAAAAATTTAAGGAGATTTTCAAATTTTTGTAAATTTAAGAACGCCAATCCATTAGAGAATTCGTATAATAATTTGCCATTTAGTTTATTTGATAGTGTGATACGTGAACATCAACTAAATTCATCTGAACTTAAATCGGCGATCAACCGAATTGAATGGGCGGATATTGTGAAAAAAGTGAATTCGCAATCATCTGATCAAACTAGATCAGAATTTATAATCAGTGATGAAGCAGATAATGATTTAACAAAAAAATCACTAGATCAAATTACGAATGTAGAGGAAATTCGAATTGATCAAGTAAAACACGAAATTTTTAAGCAAACAGCTGATAATGAGAAAAGGAAAAAGACAAATTTAAATTCACAGAAATCTGTGATAATCAAAAAGATTAAAGCAATAGATAAAATGTCGGCTCTTCTATCACCTTCAAACGAAGCCGAATTGTTTGATGAATCATCATCCACTAAAATGGATCCTATAATCACATCAACTAACAAACCGTTGAAAGGTCTTCTTAAAAAAACCAAAAGCATAGATAGTTGCGGAAATAGTATAAATAATTTGACCAGAAAAAAGCGAAGAGTTAAATTTGCCGAGACAATGATGGTATTCTGTGACGATTGGCCTGAAGAATTAATGCCACAATTCATGCCACTTGCGATTAAATCACCTTCAGAATTTAATCTTGTTGAAATTGCTGCTCAAAGTTATATGTTTGAACCTCCAGCCGAATATAAAGATTATTTACCTTTTGACCCGCCAGACGATTATCGAGATCAATTAAATTCAACAAATGATCTAACATTTTCAAATTTACCCAACCACACTCTTCTCCAAATGTACGAAAACAATTCGAATGAAGAGTCAGTAAATGATAGTTTATTAAGTAAATTAGAATTTAATGATGATATGTTCATGAAATTTGATTATGCAAATGGTACGAGTGATCAACAAATAATTGAAGAAAATGAACAATTGGATACGTATAAAGAAATGATACTTAATGATTCGAATGAAATGCTTGAAGATGATATAATAGGTGTATTGAAGGAAGATGACTTATTACAAGAAATCGGATCACAAATTAATTCATTAGACAAAAACGATTCGCTGGATAATGAAGATTTTAATATTGATATAGGAAATAATGTGGAAGGTAACATAAATGCAGAAACAAATTCAAATCAATGTTCTAAAAATAGTATTATAATTGTAAATAAGAATGTTGATTGTCATCCTATTCAAATAATCACATCAAATGAAAGTTCTGATATTTCATTTTCAAATATGGAAGATAATGCCTATAATACAATCAGTCCAAACGGATCACTCCAAGATTTAGCCAGTGATTCATCGATTACTAGTCAAGATACTATTATCATGATGACTAATGCCATTTTAACCGATAAAACAAATAAACAACCCAATTTGACATTGGATAATTCAATAGATTTAAAACCACAAATCGTACAACATCGCATGAAATTGTCTGATCTACAAAATAAACGAGAAGATTCAAATTCTAAAGATTCAGGTATTACAATAGATTATATGTCAGATAATCAAATTAAAACAAAAGATGAAGAATGTTTGATTAATAATGATGAGAATAACAACAATGAAGAAAATCAAGAACAACAAATTAAATCGACAAATGATACAAATGGAGTGCCTCAACTAATTCAAAAATATTCAAAATCAGATATTCAATCTTCAGTGAAAAGTATGAATCAAGAAAAAATTACGAAAGATGGATCGATTTCTGTTTCTGAATTAAGAGAGTCGTTTGAGAGACGAATGTCTTTGAACAGTGATAAAAACGATTCATCATCTGCAAACAGTACGAATGTTAATCAATTTAAGCAAAGCGAGAATATTTACCAAAATATTTCATTAAATAATACATTAAATTATGCAACAAGTACTGAAGATGAAGGAAAGCAATGGCAAAATGAGAAAAAAATAGTTGAGTACACAAATGAACCTAAAGTGTTGATGCCTAACAAACTTACTGCTTCACTATCACAATCAAATTATTCACCCGATAATAAAAATCAAAAATCATGTCAACCGTCATCAAATCTACCCATTCAACAAACAAATCAAACAAACACCACTCATCTGCATATACAAAATATTAATCAAGAATGTTCTTCACCTCAATTACAACATAAGATAATAAATGCGAATGAAAATTCTCTGCTCATAAACAATCAGCAAGTGATGAATCAACAAAATAAATTAAATCAAATAACGCAAGGATCTAATCAAGCCATTTCAGTGCAAAAGATACCAAATATTTATTTTTCAATTGACCGTCGAACTTTGCCACACCAAATTAAAATGATACCCACTCAAAAAAGATCACTTCTTTATGAGAGTAACAATAATAATGGTGTGACAATTATTGCAAATAATAAATCAAATTTAAAACAACAGTCAACAATAATACCCCATTTTCATCTTGTGCCTAATAAAAATGAACAACAACAATCACAACAACAAAAATCTACAGGTCAACAACAATCTAATCAACCAATAAAAAATGTAAATGCTAATCAAATTACAAATTTAAATTCAAATAAAATGCAAGCAGCGACTACTATTCGAAATAATCAAAATAACTATCAGACACTTCCGATTCGATTTGCCGCTAATGCTAAACAAATTCGACTTCAAGGATTTCATTCGCATTTTACTTCAATGGTCGATGGGAAATGTTGCACATCAAATCAAGTAAATTCAGCCTTAAATCAATCTGCTCAAACACAAGTCAAACCACAATTGATACTAATACATTCTTATCCAAGTGCATTGCAACAACAATCGTCTATTGGGCCGACGAACAATCAGAAGGCCATTGCAATCAAGATACATCCTGTTAATAATCAACAATTAGATAAAACAAATTATCAATCTCAAACTACACCGGCATTTTTGACAACAAACGGCAAAATTATCACTGCATTGGCACCAAATGGTACGATAATTAATCAAAATTTAGTTAATTCAAATGCATTTATACAGCAGACGTTACTACATCGAAATTCATCAAGTTCATTTCCGAATGCAAGTGAGATTAGACGTAGAGATGGTTTAAATGCACATGTTTGGAATGATCAAAATAAGTCAAGTGTCAGTGCCCAACAACAAATTAACAAACAACAAGCTAAAGATGAATTAGAATCACTTATACAGCAAGATTTACAGCGTACTGAGCGCATAAAAAAGCCATATTCAGTAGCCGAAGATGATGCTGATGATCCAACATTCGGATTTGCTCAACGACCATCGGTTAAAGGAATAAAATCTAAATTTGGTGGTTCGGCTGAACAAATAATAAAACAAGTTCAACCGCAATTGAGTGGACAAGATAACAAGTTTGCTAATATAATACAATTGAATGCAGAAAACAAATCGGCTACTTTGCAACGACCAAGTCCACAAATCATACTGACATCTAATCATTTTAAAAGTCAAGATCTTTCGAAATTGACTGGAACTAACTCGAACCAAACCATTCCTATTATACAAAAAACCCACAACAATCAACGGCATGTCTATTTAATACAACAAAATCAAATAGGTAATAATTTTCAAGAACGGACTTCAATACAAAAAGGTGGGGCGTTGCCAAGAAATTCGAACGTTACTTTAAACACGCCAAACCGAATGTCGAATTCAATCAATGCATCCGTAACGAATAATAATTCGAACGATAATAGTCAAACGAACAATTTGAATTCTACTAATGGCCAACATTTGATTTCTTCTTCATTAGGTGATAATAATGATGATCAATTGAAAACTAATCTCATAAATATAGAACAAGCTAAGCAGTTAAAACCAAATCAAACACAGCAGTCAAAAATCATGTTCTATAATAATGTAGCAAATAGTGGTGTACTTAATTGTAATAAAATAGCTCTAATAAATACATCTACAAGTACGGGACAAGGGCAGTCAATGGATGATTCGGCTAAATATAAAACGATCTCAATGCCAAATGCAGCATTTATTAATGGATTAAAAAAAACTTTTGCAGCTCAACAACAGCAAACTCAAAATAATAATAATTCACAATTGAAACTCACTAATCAACCACATTTGGGCAGTCAAACAAAATCTGGGCCAAAATTAATTAATACATTAGTTACACCAACAAAAGATCAAATCACACAATTAAATCTAAGCAGCAATACATCAACAATTAAATCTTCAAATTCCCAAAATACTAAACAAATACCATCAAACAACTCTTCTAGTTCATCATCAGTAAATAGTTCTCTCAATAGTTCAACATCGACTACTAGTTCAACAAATTCGACAAATCAATGTAATAATCAATTGACAAATAATAGCAATCTAGTCAAAGAAGGAGGAAAAAATTCTGATTTCGACAAAGCATCCTCACATAAGCAAGTAGCTAAAGAAGAAATTTTTTATTCAATGAATGTTTAGATAAAAAATTACTAGAATCTTTTTTTGAAAAAAAAAGTATAAAGTAGATCTATTTATATTCGTGGTTATTTCATCAAACCAAACATACTTTAGATTTTTAAATGAAATTTTTTTCTTATGAATTCTATTTTTTACTTTTTTCCAATTCTTACAGATTCTCAATTTTTTTGTTGTAGTTTTTTTTTTAAATTCTTTTAAAAGCATTTTTTGAATTCTTTGAATCATTTATTTTAAACTAGAAATGAATTTCTTTTTGAAGAAATATTTTTTGCGATAATTGTTTTGTTTTTTTGAATCCGTATAATGAAAATTTTGAAATTTGACGATTCTTAAATTGTTTTTTCTGTTCTTTTGTTATTTTTATACAAATTTTTATTTTCAAAATAATTTGAAAAAAAAAGATTGTCTAGTCATACAATTTCTGATCTTTTAAAAATAACTAGATTGATGACTTTAAAACCTATCTGGTGGTTACGAAAAGATTCTTAGGAAATTTATTTATGAGATATTTTTATAAGACTCTGAAAAAAGAGTTAATAAATTATTTTTTCTAAGATTAAAAGCTTTAAAAGGCAATAAATTTTCAATCGCCGTACTTAGCATTAGGCACTTTTGCTATAATACAGAAAAATGCCAAGAATTAATCAAATTAATTTTTTGCCACTTTGTACTTGAATTGATTATTTTTATTATATATTATTTGATCGCACTATTTAGTCGTTTAGAATTTTTTTTCGTTTTAAATATTGTTTGAATCATTTATATTTGCTAAGTAGTCTCATCATCAATATTTCAATTTTTTTTATAGGAATTTAATGAATATTCAGAATTTGATTGATTAAATTTGTTTTGAAACACGTTTGAATTCTAATTCGATGAATTAGCAAGCACATTAGATGGCTTTAAATATTAAAAAAATTTCGATATTTATTAGAAAATTAAGAATGACTAAAAAAAATATATTTTCAGAAACTTTTATTATTAGTCATTAGACAATATGAGATCATAAAAATGATATAAATATATTGAAAACTATTTATAATTTTTTTTCTGATTTTAAAGGTGTTAAGTTTAGCGTGAGGGTTAATTAATCAATATTTTTTTTTTTTTTATTTATTTAATCTATAATTAATTTTCTTAGTCAAAACCAGCCTACAAGGAATTAAAAAGATATTGCATCCTAATACCATAGGCCAAAATAACTTCTTTTCTCTGTATAAATAATTATTTTTAACTATTTAAATAGCTTGTTTTTTTTTGTATCTAAGTAATATTGTCACTTTTACATTTTCGCTCTTCTCTTTTTTTTTTTTATATTTTTTGCACATTTTACTCATGTTCATAATTTATATTGTTTTCTCTTTTTTAATTCAAATCCTTAACTTTTATAAAAAAATTTTAGTTTAACTTTATCCCCCTCTTGCCCTTTAAGTTATTAACGATTGCCAATCGAATGAGCGCCAGTCTTATTTTGTAAATTTTATACAGTCTCTTGCGATAGATGAAAAATAGAATTTTTTTTGTTTATAAAAAAAGTAATGATCTATTATTTAAAAAAATGATTTTATAATTTGAAATAAATAAAATAAACTGATTTATTTGTTATAAAAAAATATACATATGTATACGAGAAAATGATTCATTAAGAGCACACATAATACAAAGGTAAATACAAAAAATATAATACAATTGATTTCAGGAAATTCCTTGAAAATTTATTTGATTAAATAAAATCGTCTTAAAAATATAAAATAATCACATCATCATGATTGAAAATTAATTACTTAATTAGTTTGAATTTGCTAGATGATCATTATAGTTGAAATAAGTACAGATCATTTTACTCAATGTATTACCAATTTTTTTTTCAGGCATACCATATTCAATTGAAGATAATAATTGTTCTTTCGATTTGATATCATCACAAGCTTTATATGCTTCAAGTAGAGCAGGCAATGTAGAATAGATGTTAGTTATTGCTTTACATTTTTCAAGTGTTGAACCGTGAAATCTCAATAAACTACGCACAAACATCTCTTTGGCAGTAAAATTGGTTATCTTTAACGAATTACAAGTAAATTCATTGTAAGTGAGAAAATGATTCTCTCGCAATGGATAATCTTGTTTATCTTTTTTATCTGTTGAAAAGAGTGTTTTGTTTGCATAATATTTTTGTAAGTATTTAGTCATTAATGCGAGATAAGAAAGTGTATCTTTAAAATCTTTAGAATGTTTGACAATAAATTCATCGACAATTTGTGCATTAGACAGAGCTGTATGCATAGATTTGTAGCATGGATGATCACTTTTTACTGTCTGTAAACCTTCGATTAAATAGACAATGTTTGTCAAACCACATCGCTTAAGGCGGTATTTTTGTTCCCCCCAACGTTGATCACGAATTGAAGCAATTAAATCATCTGTTTTTTTACGCTCAACAAGAAAATCAAATACAAGTTCACGTTTTGTATCATTAGGCTTACAAATCCATGCAAAATCACCAACAGGCAAGGTTCTCATTTCACAATTAATATTCATGCTTTGCAGATCAGAGACTATTTTTGCTTTTTTCTGCTCTGTCATTACACCAGAATACTGTTCCCTTGAATCAATTATCAAAACTATTTCATAATTTCCAGGCAAATATACTAATTGTTCATTTAAAACTTCATCTTGTATTTCATCACTATTATCATTTAAGGTTTGAGCAGAATTTAGATTCCACTTCTCAACCATTGTCAGATACATCTTTGCACTCAATTCTCTTCCCAAGTCAGTCAATGAATAATAATTACATCGACTTTTTTCCACTAATATTAATCCTTTATCAATCAGTGTCTTCATCGCGGTCCAAATGTTCGAAATTTGATTTGTGTCATTATTCGTTTCTTGAAAATAATTTTCGACTTGTTTATTCAAATCAATTTTAGATACTGAATAATTGTTTTCATCTTGTTCTAAACGATACAAGACAATCATGATTGCAAAGCCAGTTGATTTGAATTTTGGTACATATAGTCGCTTACTTTTTGGCACTCGTTGATTCAATTGTTGATTAGATTGTGAATTAAATTGGGGAAGAGTTGATTCATTTTCACTTTCAACGCGTATTTGTACCTCCAGCTGGGTAAAATTTTCAGGAAGCACAATTGAGTTCTTTTTGCAATATTCGTCCAGTTTTTTTTGCAATATAGAACATGTTTTATCACCAAAATATTTTAATTTTCGACAATCTGCTATCGTACCTATTTTTTCTTTATGAGACCGAAGTGATTTGAGTGCATTCGCATAAACAAACTCCATTTTTGATGCTTTTCGATGTGCATCATTTTTCAATTCAACAAGAAAATTTTTTATTAATTCTGCTAGTCCATCTCGTTCAATATTCAAATCATTCATAATGACTAATTTAAACGCTCTTTCAATGTTGAATTAAAAGAAATAAAATCGGACTTAAGAATTAAGTTTGTTTCTTGTGTTTATGAAAAAAAAATCAACACTAAGATTCCCGCCAAAACATTTAAAAATAATCAATCGTGTTAATATTTTTATACATTCCCTTTATGTATTACTGTTTAGATTCAAAAATTTGAATTTATATTTTGATCAACGAATTCAAAGTGATCTCATATAAGCTATTCTAATTTCGATATCGTTTTTACAAGTATCATTTGTTCTTTTGATGAGTTTTATAAAATTAAAATTAAATTTTGGACATCCGAAATTTCCATATTTGAAAGATGAAAATTCTTAATTCCGAGGACGATAAATTTTAGTTCAAAATTATTTATATTAGACAAGTAATTTCGTTTATTCATAAAACATCATTAAGCCGTTGACGAATTCAAAATGATGAACATGATGAAAAAAAAGGCCAAAAAACGACGTACCTTGCTCGCTCAACAATTTGGCACAGAGGTAAGTGATTTAAGTAAAGTGTTGGGCAATGAAGAACAGAAAAAAAATTTTAAATTCATGAGCCAAGACAATGATTTACAGAATGACGATGAACAATTGAGCGATCATATGAATAAGTTGAGTGACAATGACACTAATTTGAATAATGACGAACACAAGACTTACACTGATTCTAGTACTTTTCTAAAAGGTGCGTCAAAATTGAATTTTAAGAATTAATTTTTATTTTTTAGTTTATTTCTATTCGAATGAATTGAAAAGTAGTTTATAAAAAAAAAATTTTTTTTCAAAGGTACACAAAGTGCGAATCCACACAATGATTATTGTCAACACTTTGTAGATACAGGGCAACGACCACAAAATTTTATACGAGATGTTGGTTTACAAGATCGTTTCGAAGAGTATCCAAAGTTAAAAGAATTAATAAAATTAAAAGATACACTTATTAGCGAGACTGCTTCACCACCTATGTATTTAAAAAGTGATCTCAAAACATTTAATCTCAAAGAATTGGATTGTAAATTTGATGTAATGTTAATTGAACCACCACTCGAGGAATATCAACGATCGTGTGGTGTTACAAACATGCAATTTTGGTCTTGGGAAGAGATCATGAGTTTAAATATTGAGGATGTTGCTGCACAAAGAAGTTTTGTGTTTCTATGGTGTGGTTCGTCTGATGGTTTGGATTTAGGTAGAAAGTGTTTGAAGAAATGGGGTTTTCGGAGATGTGAAGATATTTGCTGGATAAAAACAAATGCCAAAAATCCGAGACATTCAAAAAATTTAGAACCTAAAGCAATATTTCAGCGTACAAAAGAGCACTGTTTAATGGGAATTAAAGGTACAGTGCGGAGAAGTACAGATGGTGATTTCATACATGCCAATGTAGATATTGATTTAATAATTAGTGAACAGCCCGAGTATGGTAGTATTGAAAAACCAGAAGAAATCATTCATATAATTGAACACTTTTGTCTAGGTAAACGAAGATTACATGTTTTTGGTCGAGATTCAACAATCAGACCAGGTAAATTATATTTTTTCTATTATATATGATTATATTTATGATGATCTTTGATTAATTTTCATTTTTGTTTAGGTTGGTTGACTATTGGTTCTGGTTTAACAAATAGCAATTTTAATTTAGAAGCTTACTTAAGCTATTTTGACAATGACACTGGTCATTTGACTGGTTGCACCGAGCGTATAGAAGCATTAAGACCAAAATCTCCCCAACCGAAGCACGCTCCACAAATTCGACAAAATAATAATTTAAGAAATAATAACACATCTGTAAATATGAACAAATCCCGAATTATTAGTAGACCAACAATCGTTAGACCAATAAACTAGCGGATAAAAATGACTTTTTTAATTCTATTTCAAACATATTTATCATCTTATATTATTTTTAAATTACCTACATAATCGTTTTGTGATTACTAGAGCCCTTGAATTTCTTTGTTTATTTATACATATATATATTATTAGTGAATCTTTTAGTTTCTTAATTTTGGACGGCAATAAATTTTACTTATCTTAAGATAGTTTTCTTGAAAAACTGAGACTGAAATTTTACTAAGAAAAATTATAAAGGAAATTACACAAGATCAAATAAAAAATGAAAAATTTTCATTATTTTGACATATGGATTAAAAAAAATTTATTTTGGATATTTGAATTAAAATTTATTTTTCAAAATTTGATAAAATTTCACATTATCTAGAGGTATTTATTGAAAAAAAAAAATTTTGAAAATTGCCGCTTATTATTAAGAGGTCCTCTAGTTATATTAAATGTAACTTCATTTTTTAAAATTCTTGATTTCTCAGAGCACATTTTTATGAAAATCATTCAATGTGAATTTGAATTTCCTTAGTGAGCGTTGTAAAATTTATGTCGTTTCCGCAATCTTCTTTTTGAGTTCGGAATATATTTGAACCATTTATTTCAAATCAAATTTTTCATTTTTAGATCTTATTTGAATACCCTTTCTCATAAATATATACCTTTTAGGTGAGTATTTAAGGAAAACTTGATTTATTATATTTCAACTTTTTTTAGTTGGATCCTAAGTATCTTTATTGTTCGCTAGTTTCTCGTTGAAAATTTTAAATCTACATACTATCAATTTTTTTATCTATTTGCTTTAAATTTACGCAGATTCAGTTCCATTTTAGCTATTTACCAAGTTACAAAATGGCGTTCCCTATTCTGCAAAATTGACTGAATTGAGGACACTAATTTTTTCAAATTTGTTTTTCATTTTGATTAACTTAACAACTAAAGTGTTTTTACATTTTATTTACAGGTTGATATATATGCAGTGGAAAATTTTATAACGCTAAGTTTCCAATTTTTAATTAATTCCTTTCTATCAGCATTTCAAGGAAGAAAAAATATAAAAATTTTTTGAACGATATACAGTTCAATCTGTATAAAGGTGAGCATTTAAAATCTATCTGGCCATATTTGCAAGTAAATACGTTGGTTTTTATTATTTTATTTATTGGCCACATTTGTTGCTTGCGTAAATAAATTTTAAGCAGAACCCACAATTAATTTGCATCTTAATTACAATTTAATTACTAATTTACCTGTTTACATTTCCCTTTTAGGTTAAAAGTTCTTTATCGTATAAAAATTAGTTGAATCGTTTCTGGCATAATTTCTTGGATGTCAAAAAAAATTTTTTGTACTCTGTATCATTTTAATCTAAATTTATCCGCTTGAAATTTATTTAATACAAAAAATTTATTTTCCAAAAATTGATTTTTAGAATAAAATTTGAATCAACAAGACTGATTCTCAGTGTGTTCATTTTTTTCGACTCTAATCTAATAAAATTTACATTGCTTGACTAAATTTAGGTATAAAAAAATTTACTATCAATATTTGGGCAAAACGGAAGGATTCAAATTCTCCTACGGGGTTTTCCTGGCATACTCGGTATGATGAGCATATGCATTCTTTGGTTTTATAAGTAAGATTTATTCTTATTTAAAGCACCAAATATCGCGATTAAGTGCGCCAAGTCGATCATTTCATTGAGCAAGATTAGTTTTTTTATTCTGACCGCTAGTTATAAAGTTTCCTAGGTATACAGAATCGGCTAATAATAAAATTCAACAAAACGGTTATCATTATTTGCTTGAAATTTTATTTGTTTGAAGTTAACAGATAAATTTTACGAAAAAAAATTTTCTTTGTTGAAGATAATTAATGATTTGCATTTAATTTTGTAAATAATAGATTAATTATTGATTACTAAATTAATTTGAAATATCTGAATTTATTAAATTTAAAATTCTAAGCCATGCAGCGCGTTCACAAAATAAAAAAAAAATTTTGAATAATGGCGCGTTTTCAAATTTAAAAGTTTTTGTGTTTATTTGAATGAATTTTTTTTTAAAATTGAACAAGAATTCTTATCAATTCATTCTATTGCCGCATATAATGTACTTCATTCCTCCCTTCAAGAATTTAAAAGAAAAAACTTGATTACCTGTTCAAAACAACTCTTTTGAAATTTAGCCTAAAAACCCTTAGAGAGGTCGATACGCAAATTATTGAAATTAAGCGTTGTGTATTTGTTTTTGTTTGGTTGGACTTATTTTGAGATGAATGTCAAATTTATTCATACACAGATACGATGTAAAACTAAATGATGATTAAATAATTGTGTTACATTTAGTTTCTGACTTTCTCAGATTTTGAATTAAAATCAAAACTTTGTAAAACAAAATTTCATATTTTAGGAATTCGATCATTTATCCTTTTTGAACGATTATCTGTTCAAACGGCTTGCTTCTTCTTAAATGTATGTTTGAATAATTTATTGAAATTTTGATGTGTGATTTGATGAGTGACAGTATGTGTTGCTTAAAAATAAAAAGAAAAAAAAATGAAAAAATTTAAGCTTGATTCTTATTCAAAGTAATCTTTACTTTTTTTTATTTATAAAATTTTTATTCACTTTGCTTATAATTTTAAAGATTAAATTGTCTTTTTATCTTGTGTCTGCCATATCCTTTGATATTCAAACTCCAACAATCAATCTATTCAACACGAATGAAATTCTCTACATGCCTTAAGTTAGTTCAATATTTTTTAATAGTTTCTTTTTTTAATAAGAAATTAGACTATATTCTGCTTTGATTTATCTTTTGAAATTGACTTAGACAATTCATATCCTTTATCATGTGAAGTAACATCCACTTGAATGTTTACTTATTTAATAATTCTTATTTTTCACACCTTGTTCGTTCAATAATTAGTGTAAATTAATATTTTTATCAAGTAATTTTTTATTGATCAAATTTATTTTTTTATTTTCTTGTTTGTGAAAATGATTTGTTGAGAAGCCTAAAAAACCGTGTTTTTTTTTTTAAATTTTATAATTCACTTTTTTCACTTTTAGAATTCTTACTGTCACCAAATAATATTCGAAAATCGAATTTTAAATGAAATAGCTTTTATTTTGCCTCTAAAAATATTTATTTATAAGAACTCAATTGCCCAAATTTTCTAACTAATCGTTTATAAATTAAGCATTAAAATAAAAGTAAGGAAGCTCTTTTAACCATTCTTTCACTTGTTTTACCCATACGCATGAATATATATATGCTATAATTTCTTAAACAGACAGCTTCTTTGCTTAATGGGAATTAATTTAATTCGTTCGAACTAAGCAAAAATTTTAAATTTTTTAACAGAATCCAAAAGCAGAGGAAAGTGATTATACATACATACATAATACAAAGACTACCTCCAACATATCGGATGCTTTTATTTTACATCATTTTAACGAATTAGTATCGATATTATTGAAAAATATTTTTGAGAAAAAATACACGATAAATACGGCAAATTTCAAAATTAGTAAACAAAATTAATCAAATCATTATCAAAATGGAAAGCTTGCAAGATTTAACCACTTCAGATAAGTCGGATCATGAAATAGTAATTTCATCACTGCCTCCAACACCAAGCAAATCAGCAACTGCATTCACAATCGAGTTTGATGACATGAATAATAATTTATTAAAAAATGGTCTAAAAAAAAATTTTGGACGTGGTAGTTTGCGTGATAGTCTACGAAAAAATGCGCCAAAGAAACTTGAAAAATTGACAAAAATTAAGCCAAAGAATAATGATATCAAGAATGCGGATAGTGAAAGTGACTTGAATTATACCATGAACTCAGATAAAAATTTGAGTGATGGCGCATCGTTTTTAATAGAGCGTATGTTTTCGACCGAAAATACGGATAAAAAATTACAGAACAAAAAAACTGACAAAGTAATTAATAAAAACAAGCAGCTCAAATCTAGGCAATCGCCATTAATATGCGAATCATATCCACTCAAAATGCAAAACTTAAACTTTAATAATAATTCTATGACAAAGACAAACGGTTTGTCTTCATCATTTAGATCTCCGCCACTTGAAATGGATTCAGGTGTGTGCGCCGATGAAGATGATAGCAATTTTTCGAAACGGGAAAATGTCATTGATGAAGATGCATTGAGTGAAACAGGTACTTATACAGTTGGTGAATTAGATAATCAAGATCCTATTGCGGAAGAAGCACGCAAACGTATTGACGAGATTTTTGGCAAACAGTCGAAAATCAAACAGCGACAAAGTGATTCCACAAGCAACTCATCAACTAATTCATCCAAGCCGACAACTAAACAAAGTTTCAAAATATCGTCGATTAAAAAGAATAGTGAAGAGACAAGGCAAAATTCACAATGTAGTTTTAAAAACAGAAATGAAATACTAAGTAAAAATTCAAATAGTTCAACTGAACAAATTTCATTTTATAATCGAAGAACATCATTACCGCAAAATGGTGTATTGAAAAGACAAGATTCATTCGGTAAATCATCAATTAGTCGATTATCACTTGGCAAAAAATCAAATGATAAGCCCAGTGCACTAACAAATAAAAAATCTCAATTAAGTCAAAACATAAGCTTAATAAATCAAAACAATATGTTTGTATTTAATTGTAATAATGAACCGTCAAATTCATTGCTTAATCGTGCATGTGCAAATAGTATAACTAGAAATCTACCTAAAAAGTTAACACGAAAAGATCATTTGAGGGATGATGATACTGGTAGTATGAAATCAGAAGAAGCAAGTACAGGTAGCACTGATTTAAGTTCACTAAATTCGGAAAAATGTAAGAGTGACACTGGCCAACAGACAAGCAATCTCAGATTTAATAGAGCATTTGCTTTAAGACGTGCTCGACTCGGTATTGACACACCTCCACTAACAAAATGTAACAAGGTGAAAAATGCTGCAAATATACAAAAAACAATAAGCAATTATAAATCAAATAATCTAACCAGTCATATGCCAATGACATCAACAAATAATCATCAAAGTAGAAATATTGATTTTGGTTTAGATAGATCAGACGGTGGACGATATAGTTTACGAGCATCCTCAGTGTCGTCTAAACCACCGATGTGTAATCAACGATTAGCAATAGCTAACAAATCAAAGCAACATTCACAACAGATCGACGCTCTTAATCAAAACGGAGCATCTTCTCTCATTGGTGCAATAATAGCTAGTAAGAGTAAAGTAGCAAATAAAATAAACAAGAAAAATAGTTTCATAGATAATACTGATCAATTAAAATCAAATCACAAAAGAGCTAATTCATTTGGAAGTGCTTGTAAGCCATCAAAAAACTTAATGAATAATCAAATGAAGATACCTTGCATATCAAGTACAGCATCGACATCGTCAAATAACACAATGTCCAATGCATCGACTAGTGAAGATTTGAGCAACATAAGTGATCAAATAAATGTAAAAAATTTGCAACATTTGTCACCATTTCAGCTTGGCCGACGCATTTATTCCACAAAGCCACATTATATGGCTCAAACTAATTCATTCAGATCAAAATTAGAAGAGAATGGCAATTTGCATGCTACAAGTGTTGAATTGATGCAGCGCGATCAATCTCAATCGGTCTTATCTAACGAATTGTTGACTTCGCATACTCATCATTTAGAATCAAAGAACAAGTTTTGCCAATTGAATATAAATTCTGCATCTCAATCAACAAATAATTTCAATTTCAACAATTCAAATATTAAAAGTCTAAGTGCACTTGATTATCTAGTATTAAGTGCTATACATCAACTTTCTTTCAAATTACGATGCAAATTAAGATCAATTTTAGATGCTGAAAAAAATAAATATCCTATTGATAATGAAAATCGAATTCTCATCGAAGGTTTGTTATTATAAATTCATAATCAATTATTATATTAGAATAATTACTAATCTTTTCATCGAGTAGAACTTCTTCCTCAGGTGAATGTGACTGAATATCGTAATAGTGAAACATCGGAAAAAACAATAAGTCGTGATTTATCAAATGTACTAAAGAATTTAAAAAGAATTGAACAAAGTTTAGAAGGTATGTAATTTGTAATTAATTTTAAATATTAAAAAAAATAAAGCTAAAACATTTTTCTTTTACATAGTCATTAATCTATTACTCGAATCAAATAGTTTTATGAAATCAATTGATTCATCGACTGATCTGTTATGCAATGCAAAAGATACCATTTTAGTAAACGATGATAACTTCTCGTTAGAAATTTAATTCCAAATAATTATTAAAAAAAAAACACTTCAAAATGAGTTTATTTTTTCAATGAAATTAATCTCGTGTCAATAATTACAAAATCATTAATATTTTCATCAGATTTTATTCGACATATCTATGTGATTTTGAATCATTAGTCTGTTTTAGTCATAATTATTCATTGACGAATCGGGCGTCCTATTCACGATCAATATTCCTTTTTTATTGAAATTGTAATCAGGTAGTTACTTTTGTGGGATAATTTATAAAACATATTTTTATCTAATCATCAAGTGTAATTTTTATCATTTTTTTGTTGTTATTTTGATACTTGTTTTACCTATTTTTGAGAGAATGTAAGCGCCTATTTTTTATGAGAATTCAATGATTAAAAATGTGTTTTATCTCTTGAATAGTTCTATTTTAAATTCATATTTTACGCTTAATATATTTTGATATAATATTGATATTCAATTAACATATTTACTGAATATGTATATTAATATTTTCAATACTTATTTTTAATTTTTGGATGAAATCTTTTTTTCTCTTAAAAAAGAATCAGATAAGTAGAATTTTTTGTCAAATATTATTATCCTAAAAATATTTAATCGAATTTAAAATTTAAAAATTTTATTAAATATTATTTATTAAAAATTTAAAAAAAGAATTTAAAATTTATTTCAAGAAAAATTTCGAGCATTATATGTGGCGTATCGATCGCCTAAATAAAATTAAAAGAAAAGTTTACTGCGCAAAGTGACTAAGGTGAAATAGAAATAATTTTAAAAATGTAAATAACTTCTAAAAAAAATTTTTGATTCAAAATTAAGATAAAACACAGGTCAATAAGATCCGAGATATGGATGCTATTTATGGCCTTAAACTTTATTTTGAAAGTCTGATCAATGAATGCGGTTCAGGTATGAAAGCTTTATTGATGGACGATGAAACAGTAAGTAATTTGATTGATTTAAAATAATTTGTGGAAGTTCATTTTTTTGCTAGTCACTTTAGCTAAAAATTCATTTCTCTCAGATTAGTATCGTCAGTTCAGTTTACTCACAATCTGACCTATTGCCCAAGGAAATCTATTTATTTGAAAAAATTACTACAATTTCAAGTAAAGACCCGATTAGCTTTATGAAATGTGTTTGTCTTCTCAGACCAACAAAAGAGAATATCGATTTATTACGTATTGAGTTACGAAATCCGAAATTCGGTCAATATTACCTGTGTTTCACCAATACAATTAAACATGATGAGATTAAACAACTAGCAGAAATGGACAAAAACGAAGTTATCAAACTAATCAAAGAGTATTATATCGACTATTGTGCAATAAATCCGCATTTTTTTTCATTGAACATCGACACAAGCTGTTATTTAGGTAATTCGAACATTTGGGATTATCAAGCATTCGATCGTACTGTGTCGGGTCTTGTGGCATTTCTAAAAACAGTTAAAAAAAATCCTACAATTCGGTATCAATCATCAAGTGAAATGTGTAAGCGACTTGCGGAAGGTGTAAAGAAAGCGCTAAATGAAAGTAATTTATTTATTGATAGTCAAATAAAAATTGATGCTAATTTATTGAGCAAAAAAATACCACCTGTTCTTCTAATAATTGATCGTAAATCAGATGGATTTACGCCTATGCTTAATCAGGTAATCATAATTTGTTAACCAATTCAAAAAAAAAATTGATTCAATAATTTCATTTTTAGTGGACATATCAAGCCATGATTCATGAATTGATGGGCATTAAAAATAATAAAATAAATTTAAAAAATCTAAATGGACCAGTTAGATATAAAGAGCTCATGTTATCTTCTGAACAAGATGAGTTTTATAGAAAAAACATGTTTCTAAACTACAATGAAATTGCTAATAACGTTAAAATAGGTATGGATGAATTAAAAGAGAAATTTAAAATTATTGGCATTAAAAAGGACAAAAAACTAGATACTTTAGATGAAGTGAAGACGTTTTGTGAACATTATCCTGAATTCAAGAAAGAATACGAATTAATATCTAAACATTTTTATTTGATGGAAAAAATGCAAAAATTTATTAATGATTATTGTATTTTTGAAATATCCGAAATCGAACAAGAATTAACTTGTCAAAACAATCATTCTGAATCATTACGACAAGTACGAACATTAATCTTGAAAGAACAAGTTCGATCAATTGATGCACTTCGCTTGGTGATGATCTACGCTTTGAGATATGAAAAGAATTCATTGAGTGAGATTCAAAAATTAACTCAATTACTCAAAAACAAAGGTCTTAGTGATGATGATACAAAACAAATCAAGTATTTACTCAACTTTGCCGGTTTGCAAGCTAAAACGCACACAGAATTTAACGAGCTATTAAGTGCTGTTCACGTAAAAATATTTACTAAGAAAGTCATCAAAGAATTACAGAACAATGTTGAAAATGTATTTTTACAACATATTTGCCTTCTTAAAACGCTTCTTGATGATCTGATTGCTAGCAAATTGAATCCATCCCAATTTCCATATATGGGTACTATACCATTAGTTGAACGACCCAAAGAGGTGATCGTATTTATAATTGGTGGGGCAACATATGAAGAATCATTAGCTGTTTATAATTTAAATAAGGAAAATTTAAATAAAAATCTAAAAATAGTTCTGGGATCTACTTGTGTACATAATTTTGAATCATTTCTTGATGAACTCAAATTCGCCAACAGACATTCAACAAGTCAGACAGAAAAAGGTGAATGTAAATAACCAACCATTTCATTCGATATCAAAAATATTTCATATAAATTTTATTATATTATTGTTTAGTTGTTAAATCAAAAAAAATTGTAAAATTAAATAGGTATTATTTTTTTATTCTCATCAATTGTATTAGTTTTATTTTCAATATGAAAAAATACATTTATTTGATTGATAAAAATTTTGAAACGATTTATTTACTTTGCTATCAATTTTAAATTGATTGACTTAAATTTAAAATCTTTTTTTTTTTTGAATTTTTTTCAAATTGATCAATTGTTTTGGAAAGATTTTTAACTAGAATATCGAATTTTATTGAAAATCCACATTGATCTTTGTAACGAATATTCAGCCCACATGCACTTATAAATTTTCAAATTTTTCTTTTATTTATCACATTGATTGGTTTGACTGATCTACTTTTGTCTTGTACATAGATACCTTTGTATTTACGTTAATCCGTTATAAACAACAATTTTTGAATTGTTGCTTTTTAGAAAATATAATTCAAAACTATAAATAATTTTGTCAATCTATCATATGGCAGGTCATAATGCTTACCTCATTTATTAATCTTATTTTGTTAATTTTTTTATACAATTTCGTTGAATGACTTTGTTTACAAAAAAAAATTTAAGATATTTAACAATGACAAGGTTATTAGGTTGACGATTGTATTAATATTAAATATATGATAATAAATTCAAAGATTTCAGATCTATCATGCCTGGTGCCTCAATTGTTTAAAATCATTTTAGTTAAGTAAAATTTGCTTATATACAATAAAACAAAACGTAAATTTGGAAATAATGAATATTTTTTTGAGTTTTAACAAATAGTTTTGTTTACCTTACAAAAAACAAGAACAAACGAACGATCAATAGCGTCAGGTGATCGAGAAGATTTGAAACAAAAATGATTTATTCAAATTGAAATTACAAATAATGGCGATGTGCATAACATTTAATAAGAAATTGACGACTAAACTAGTTACTCTAAAATTCTGTATCTTGCTTTCTAATAAAGTAATTAGAAATATTCTTGATTACAAGAATTAACATGATTACAATAAGAAATTCATTTCGCAAATTAATTGATCATTAGCTTGATTAAATTCTCACAATTAAATAGTCTTGAAATAATCATTGCCAAATTGAAGAAATTTTTTATCGAATTAACATTGATGACTTATAATATTAACTAGATTATTGAAATTCTATTTGATACCTTGATCGATAAGAGAAAAAATTTTAAATCAAGTAATAAAGGGAAGTTCATTGTTCTGTTCCTCTCTTTTACTTATTTTCCTCCTGCAATACAAAAAAATCAGAGTAAAAAAGTAAATTAAGTAAATTTTATATCAAAAATTGAATATTAATTAGTGATTGTAAATTATATTTAAACAATGAAATCATTCACTAACCTATAACTCTGCAGACCAATTAAGGTGATGAACACAAAAAGTACTAGTATTGTGAATGCTCCACCAGCAACTTTTGCTGTTTCAAGTAAGACTTTTTCACGAGATTCTGTTATAAGAGTAAAAAAAAATTAGCAACTATAATTTAAAAGATAAAAAACATATAAAATAGGTAGTAAAAATTTTTTTTATGATCTGGCCTAATTTAGTATGTAATTTGTGTTTGATCAATAAACAATGAAAATAAAATCAAACGCAACCACAATGTATCACTTGAGACTTAAATGCTTGATTTATTGACAGCGTGAGTCACTTGTTAACAGGTATACAGGGCAGGCTCATTAGTAACTCTCTTCAATTTTTTCACTTACTAATTAGCATCAAAGACATTGATTTCAATATGAATGTAAATGTCTCTTAAAATTAACACATACATATACAAAATTTAATACAACTACTTCAGAATCTAAAATGTATTTAAACTGACTTAATAAATCCTAAATAGGGTAATATTGAAAAGAATG
>BLXL01010189.1:0-27168 GCA_023170135.1 Acarapis woodi
TTATATAAGAAAAATTTATCTATAAAATTTTTAAATTTCTTACTATCAAATTCTTAAGTCATGCAAAAATATTTTTTTTTTAGATTATCTATCATTTTGAAGATTCATAAAGTCTAATTAATCAAAGAAATTTCATGGAATATTTTTGTTCGAGTTTATTGAGCTAATTTAGTCTTTTGTTTGTTACATAAATTTTTCCACAAGTTCAATTTCAGATCAATCTTCTTTCAAGCTGATGGATATATGTTTTTTTTTTATTAAATTAAGGTATAAAAAATTATAGAACTTTTTTGAAGTTTGAATTAATATTTGAACATATTGATCCTAATCTAATAGATGCTTTTAATACTTTAAGTTGTTTTGGTAATTAATCAAATTATAATTCAAAGCATTGCATTTACTAATTTTGGATAAATTAAAGTTGTAAATGCAAACTCGAAAGCGAATTATATATATTCTTATAAAAGAAAATTTTAATCTAATTTAGCTTTGATCTAATTTAGCTTAAATCTTTAATCAAAATATTTTGAATGCTAGATGCTGCAAATAGCTTAGTGAATGCATAATTCACAAATTATTTATCAATCTTATTTTGAACGAACTGCTGAACAAGTTTTTTCAAGTATCTTTTTCTATTTTATTTGTTCTGTTCACATCTAATTCTATTTATAAATTATAATTGAATAATAATCAACATTGATAATTTATCATATGAATTTTGATTTTGTCAATTCAAAGACTCCAAGTATTTTTTATTTAGAATCCTTTTTTCCATCCAAACATTGATTTTTTTTCAACAAATATATATAAAAGCTAATAATGTTTAGTCTGAAATTTAAATTTTCGGTTAAGGAGTGAAAGCAAGGCTTTAATGTTACTATTTTTGTTCTTAAAACATACAGAAATTTGTTAACCAATTTTGTTTTGAAATTTTTAATCTTAACTCAAAATTGAAGGTTTAAAAATAAATCGCTTAATTTAATACAAATTTTAATATCAAATAATTTATTATTGTAATAAATCACAATAAGTTTTCTGTTTGAATTCAAATCATCTGAATGATTTTGATCTCGTAATTTGAAATTTTTTTCAATCTCATTTCAAAAATATGTATGAAACATTGGAACTCTTCGAGCTAAATTACAATTTATTTCATTTACGAGTACAAGTTAATTTCTCTAATTCTAAATTTTAAAAAATTTTAATTCATGAACAAAAATGAATAAATTGATTATTAACTGACGAAAAAAAAATTTTAATAAGCTAATTGTTTTTTTTTAGCCGTGATTCTGAAATATAAAATTATTTGCTAATTCAAATGAAAAAAAATTGAAATACGTAATTAAATTGTCTAAAAAATAAATTTTTTATAAAAAATTCCTTGTTAACTGGTTAATAGAAAATAGTATTTCATTGATCGTTTGCTTTTATCCAGATGTATATCATTAAATTTTTCCGCAAAACAAACACTTAATTTTCCACATAAAAATCATGTGATTATTAAATTTTATTAGAATCAAAGTTACATGAGTTAGATTCAAAAAATTTGATTTCTTTAAAAAAAAATTTCTCAAAAAAAAAATTTTTAATAGATAGCTTGATTATTAATGAAAAACGATATTCCAATAAGAATCGAATTACATTTTTTTTTCAATATTCTATTTATTAATGATAATTATTGAAAAATATCTTCATTTCTATTTATAAAAATTGTCGCGAGGAGCAAATAGATCAATGGTCAATTGGAATTGTGCAAATATTATTTTTAAAATCAAAACTATACCAAATACCATTTAATTTCAAATTTAATTTATTATAAGTAGAAAATTTACATATTTAATTAAATTCTACTGTAAGAATTTAAAAATTTTAATCAATCTTTTCAAAATCTTTTTAAAATCTTTTCACACTTCGATGATAGATTCAAATTTTCGAACCGCTCCATTGATTGAAATTTTTCGATTTTTAAATCAAATAAAATTAATTTTCAATAATAAATCTATTATTTAAAAAAATATTCACGAATTTTAATCCATTTACTTTTAATTAACTTGACACGAAAAAAAAATTTCCTAATCAATATTTATGAAATTTTCTTTATACTTTTTAGTGAAAATATCGATAAAACAGCTAAAATGTATTCTCGGCATCTACCAAAACAGAATATGTGAATTCCTCTCAATTGAGAATAAACACCTCTAAAAATTAGAGATTCTAAATAAATTTTTAAAAATCTACATATAGGTGTTTAAGTAAAATTTAGCTAAATTTTCTAGATTTTCTAGATTTTCAATACTACACAAAATTGTTCGCTAGGTATTAATTAAAAATTAATGTTTATTTATTAAATAAAAAAGATTTACAATTCGTATGAAATAATTAAGATAAATAAAATACTAAAAAAAATTTGAACAAAAACTATTAAAACAAAAACAAAAAAAAATGAGACGACAAAAATAGTAAAATAAATTATAAATGTTTTATAAAAAATTGATATCAGATTATTTGATACATGAGTATGAATAATTTAATATTAATTATTTTGAAAAAATTCGTAATTCATTAGAAAACAAATGAATCTTACTTTCTCAAATTTAGAAAAAAAACTTGAATTAATTTGATTGACAGAAGTTTAATGAAGTGTCAGTTCCGAGAGTTCAAAACTTGATTTTTGATTATCCTCATCTCTAAATTTTTCTGTTGAATTTGATAATCGTGATCTGATCTCTCGACTTTTTCTGCGCCCAGCATCCTGAAAATTTCTATTGGATTTTCTTGATGAACTATATCGAAATCGAGATAAAATATTTGAATTTCGAAATTCAGAAAAGAAGAAAAAAAAATTACTGAATTAGATAATTTCTAATTGGAGTTTAATAATCTAGGCTATTTAAAAAACTAATATTTTTTATATCTTTCGACATTTGATCACAAATTAATGCAATCGAAAATCACAATGAGATATATTCTTCAAATTCTAAAACGAAAACACAATTTCAACAGATAATAATTGAATATATTATTATAATGATTTGATTGACGCTCTCATTTGAATCATAAAAAAAATTTGTAATACGATTTGCAATCGATTACAACAATTTGAGAATATCTCGTCTTAAATTTCGAACAGAAAATTTATATCAAGTTTTGATTTAATTCATACAAAATAAATCATCTTCTAATTTAATAGACAACATGCAATAATTTATAATCGTGATTTTTAAATTTCATAAATATGAAAATTCAAATCAATTTTTGAAATAAAAATTTTCGAATTTGTAACGGTCAGCAAAAAATTACCAATGAACACACCTGATTCATAACTTGCAATTTATAATAAAAAATTTTCAAACGATTTTGGACAAAATTTCGGTAGTAGAAATGATAAATTCTTGAGATTTTTTTCTAAAGCTCTTGAAATCATATATGTTGCAAGATTAGTCAGATTTTAGATGAACTATATGAGAACAGTAAATATGATTGATGAGCATTTTTTTTACTTCAATACATACGTTTGATTGTGAGATCAATTGATTTTTATGCGACCTGAATATGCATTGGTATTACTTAATAAAAAAAGATTTATTTAATTTTTATTCCCAAACATACAAGTAATCTTTAATTTGAAATCCAGTTGTAAATGTCTATAATATAATTATAAATATAAAACTGAAATTTTTTTACTTTCGCAATGATGGAAAATATTAAAAAAAAAATATGACTGTTAAAATTTTTAATCATTTTAATAAAAATTAAAAAAATTAAAAAAGATAAAACTGATCTACTGTATTCATAAAATAATCTTTAATATGTAATAAATTTTTTCGAAACAAATAAAAGCTATAAAAATAAAATTATATTGGTGATATTTTAATTTTACCTGTTGATTCGAAAATTCAAAATAGTTTTTTATTTTCTGCCTCATAACAAACACAACATTATTGAAGAAATTTATAAAAGGTCCATTTAAACTAATTTTAAACAAAATTATATAAATAAATAAACTTATGTTATGAATAGTTCGAAATTTTCGTCACTTGAGCCACAAGCGTTTTATAATTATTACTAATCATTGACCTGTTGAACAAATATTGATTACTAATCATTAGAAGCGTTTTGCGATTAAAATAAAACCACGATTTAAATCACCATCATTCACTCGGCAAATTTCTTTTAACAATAATCATTTTTGCAATAATTTTATACCAAATATATGATCTTATAGTTTTGAATTCTAAAATTAATAAATTTAACAAAATCTATTTGCAGTCTTTTTTGATCTTTTAAAGATTTATAAAGTATATAAATTTTATACATAAATTTTTTCATATGAATTTTTTCACTTGAAAGTTAGATGTATTTTACATTAATTTTTTATATTCAAATCTTTTGACTGCCTTAATATTTTACAATACCTCGAACTAAGAAAGAACTTAAAATTTAAAGTACTGAATAAATTTGACTAAATGTCAATGAATCAATTAACTAGAATGGTAGGCAAAAGTATTTTGAATTTAAATGGTCCATGAAAGATTGCCAGTTATAGTTGATATCAATCGAGAAAATGATGTTATTAATACAGATGATTATTTCAAATGGATGATTATTGACTTTAAGCTAAAATCGTTACAAATGAGATCACAATTAAAAAATTCCAATTCTTGATCTTAAAGTCAAATTTATAGATTCGAATTTAAATTTTTATGTTGAGCTTTAATTTTAAATGTGATGGATGCCTTAATTGCAGATTTATCATGATAAATATTACAAATATATTTTTGGAATTTCAAAATTTGTTGCTTGCAATCATTCAAAATGAAACATTAGATTAATGATTAGTAAATTGAATACACCTAATCAAACTGTTGCCTAAAATTCAATTCGGCTTTAAGCTATGATTTTGTCAATCAACCAAATAAGTCAAGACAAGATACTAAAAAACTATCGTATTTGTTCTAAAAAAGTTTTTTGTATAATAATTAATTAAAATTGTTCTTCATTGAATATTCACGTCAATCATTATAATCTTGAAATCTATATGATGTATTTATGATTTCATTGAATGAAATAAGAAAATAAAGCAAGAAAAAAAAAATAATTAAGTAGATGTAAAAATCAAATTTCAAAAATCGAATTTTTCAAGGAAATTTTTAGTAATTTTATGTCTAAAAATTTGTCAAAATCATCAAGAATGAAATATTTGAATATAGTCAAATCTTTTATTCAATAAAAAAATTTCTTTAAAATTTAAAAAATACATTTGTGTGTTTGTAAATTTTAAAAATATCAACCCTAAATAAATATAAATTATTCAAATTATTTTTATTAGTATGAATCTAATAATTAATGTAAATTTAAGTAATTATTACCAGATTGATAGAAACAAATTGATTATCACTATCAATTAACTAACTTGATATATAATTTAGATTTATATTTTGATTTTAGCATTTAATAAAGATAATTTTTTAATAGGTCTATTTTGAATCAAATTTTAAAATTCATAATATTGCAACAAATAAATTCTAGTTAATTAATTTATATAATTTGTTTTACAGACTGTATTCTTATTTATTATACATCATTGATTAATTCAAAATTTAATAGGTTTTAATTTATTAAACTAGTTTTTTAATAGTGAAAATCTAGTATTTTCCTCGAAAAATTTTCAAGACACTTTTTTTTTCTTACATTTTTCATTTCATCAGATTTAATTATGCAATCATTTTGTTCTTTTCTTTATAAATAATACAAAAAATATTTTTTTTTTATTGTGAATAAGATAAATAATTAAGTCAGTTTACAAAAATTTGTTGTAAATTTTAAAATTTGTTATTTACTTAGTATTCATCTTTTAAAAGCATAAAAAAGAGTTTATAAAACTTCTTTTTTGTCACCTATATCGTTTTATTTTTTTTTTTTCAAAATTGAATGCTTTTAGAAATTCATTAAATGATAATAGATTTCTGTATATATCATTAATTTTCAGATATTTTTACATAAAGCCTATAGTTATAACATCGCTAAAAGTATAAAAATTAGTATTATAGACTAAATGCAATTAAAAATGTAGAGAAAATAATAAATAACTTTCATTTAATTGTATCTGAATTACTATCGCTCAATTAAATTATGTATTTTTATTTTTCAATTCATTTAAACACTGTATTGAAAAATTTTTTTCATTATAAAAATTTCCCTAGAATTATTAACATGATTCTAATTTCCGCAGCTTTGGTTTCAATATCATAATTATTTAAGATGTGAAGACTCTTATTAAAAAATATCCTTCATATTTATCTGATATACATCAATATATATAGTAAAAAAAAAACTTAAACTTTTGAAAATCATAAGTCTGTTTATGGAAAGAACTTCAAATCTCAATCAGATTTGCAAAATAAAAAATTTTCTATTAGTATTTTTTGAAATACATTATGTTGAAAAAAAAACAATGACTTTCTAAAATTGGAATTTCTATTCGCTGCGGGGGATCAAAGTACACGGTATTTGAACTTATTATGGTAAATACACAAGATTATCAATCGATCTGGTAAAATGACTAAAGGGCTAATAGATCTAGTTTGACGAGAACATCTAATTATACATAAGAAGGTAATACAGCATTTGTACATGCAAGAAATATTTTTTCTCTAAGGTTCCACAGGTTGTATATCGTTCAATTCGTTTTAAAGATTAATAGTGTGCATGTTAATATTTGATCTTCTGAATTTTTTTCTTCTGTTATATTGAAGTTTAATATGATTTTTTTAACACAAAAAAAAAATATGTAGAATCAATAATTTAATTAGATTAGAAAAAATATTGCCTTTTTATTCAAAACTTTAATTTATTTATAATTTTTTAGAACCCATACAGCTACACTAATTTGTCAATCATAAGATTCTAATAATTACGACTCAAGAACAAATAGTAATTGTCTTAAATTTAAAACTAAAATGAATAAAAGTTCTAAATTTTGTATTATTATTTGAACTAATTTGTTTTAAGATAAATTTTTATTCGATTAAATGAATGAATGAGTTTAGAAAATTAAATCTATTCTAGAAACAAATAGCATTTTTGGAGAATTTATCTTTTATTTCTTTTTGAAATCATCGATAATAGCCAAAAAGTTTAGAATCTCAAATTTTTATTCCATATTATGTTGATGGTGTTAAAAATAAAGCTTTGAATCTTATTTTAAAATGAATTGCTAAAAAATTTGAAAATATATGATATACAATTTTTCCAACTGACTCACTAACAATAATACTTGATAAAAATTTTTTATAAATTAAAATAAAATCAATAAACTTTATTAAATGTAATATTTATAATGTCAAAAATGATAGCGGATATATAAATCTAGAATTTTTTATGAAATTATTCTATCAAATTTGAAAAAAATATTTTGATTTCTCCATCTATGATTTGTTGTAAAAAAATTATCGAAAAACATTATTTATGTATTAAATAGAATTTAAAGCAATTTTTTTAACAAATTCAAAATTCAGTTTATTAGATTCCTTTATATTCTAAATTCAAATAAGCTTTTTGAAGATCTGATGTTTTAAAGAAAATGTAAAATTGAGAATAAAATGTTCTTATAGAATTTCAATCGTCAATCTGTGATTAAATTTTACTTGCGAGCTTAAAATTATAAGTTTAAGATTAAGGTTTTTTAAATCCATTGTTAAGTGAAAAAGATCATGGCCTATTATCACATTTAAAAATATTTGAAGATTATGGAAACATTGCAAAATTAAAATTAAGTAAGCACGATTTTTCAGTTAATTTTTTATTTCAAAATCAGTCTGTTGCATTGGTCAATTTGGTATTGGTTGATCGTCCGCCCTCTCATCAAATAGTTTTGAACTTAGTATGCGATATTTTAAGACAGCTTGTTCTTAAAATTACAATAATATCATGTAACAGACACAGAACTTCATAATTGTTTTTTTTTCTCATTTTAATCAGGAATACTTTTCAGCTTATGAAACATTTTATATAATTTTTTTCTTTGTTTCATTAGGCATAGGATTTAAAGTCAACTCAATACCGTAAGCTGATTTTTTTATGAGCACATTAAAATGTAACTTGACAGAAAATGTGTGCCTTCTTTTAAAATCGTGAACATTTTTTTAAATAAACTCTTCATCATTTGTGAAAAAATATGTTTTAACAGTGATTGCTGTAATTGATCATTACATAGATATTTTGAGATTGAGTAAATTTTTTTTATAGGTGCACATCCATCTGCTCCATCGACTTTATACTAATATTGACTATTTTGGCAAATTTATCTGTAAAAAAGATTTATTTGAAAAAACAAAATATATATTTTAAATTTAAATTTAAATTCTTATCAAAAAAAAATTTTGCACCTCATCACAATAATCAGATGATTGTATTTTTTTTTCTTCAGTAAATTCTTTTTTTTTAAAAAATCATAAAATATCTGGATGAATTGAACAAATATACTGATCTAGAAAAATTTCTAATATTCAAGGTTTTCATAATTAAAAATGCAACATTTTAAAATATTTATTTTAAAATGAATAATAATTGTATTTTTTAATCATTTTAATAATTTTTTAGCATTAAATGACATCCATGCCAACAGATCCGTTGCTTTTCTAAAACGAATATGAAAACAATTAAGATTTTTAATAATTATGCATAATAATTAACTATCAAAAATTTCTATATCCAATGTTTCTAAACTATAATTTTCAAATCAAATAATTATTATTGCTTTCGATTAGCAATTGATTCAAGAAAAATCGAAAAATGATTATAGGTTATATTATTTAGTTTGAATAAAAATGACCGAATCACAATTTTAGATTTGAAATGTACAATTTTATTGCATAAAAATCCATTTGAAATGCAATTAGAGTTAATAATTTGTAGAGTCACTCAATCTAAACCGAATTTTAAGTTACTAAACGCGATTAAATTTCTTAAATTCTTCTTCAAGGCCAGAAATTGTTCTTACATATTTTTTTTAAATTTCGGAACTTTTCCAAAGTTTATTTTTTTATTGTAATTTTTATTGAATGAAATTATTATGAGAATAATTTGTACAAAATTCAACAAAAAGATCACGACAAACAAATTGAGAAAAATTTTCAGGTAAAAGCCAGCCGGCTGATCGATCGATGTCATTTTTTTTAGATTTGCTATAATTTGGATTGACATAATAATAGAAATCGTCCCCTTATAAAAAACTAGCTAGCATTTTTTTTTTTCAATTTTATGTTTTGATTTATTTGTAATTTCAAATATTCACTAATATTTATCCGAAATCTTCATAAGCATGCTCATTTTGATAATTGTAAAATGAAAAATTTAAGAAACTTTTATTCTAAATTAGATCAGATAATAGATTATTCTTAGATAATTCAAAAAATTCAAGAATTAATATTTAAATTTTATTGTCGATTAAAATTATAAATTATTTTTTTCCAATGAAATAAAATTTGAAAAATAATTAACTATTTCCACGTAAAAAATTCAATAAGTCATAAAGTGTAAATATTTTTTTTTATTTTAGCTCACTCAAAATGAATAAAAAAAAAATCATGTGTGACATAACAGAAAGTATAATAATCTAATTAATTATCACAAATAATTCATTTGATTCTTTACTGATTGAGTAGAAATTTTCAAAATTGATTAAATTATTTTTCATAATTTTTTAATTAAAAATTTTCAAAAAATAGCATGTCTAAATTATTTGCATTACCATTTAGAAGATGAAATTACTTACTTTGTAAAAACCATATAAAATTTAACTATTGCTTATGTAATGTCTAAGAAATTTTTAACGCTTATTTAATTTCATTAATTAAAAGTTCTAAATTATCACTTTCAAAATTAAAGTTAAATCTGTTCAGTTTATATATTTTTATTTACTTATAATGATTTTTTCCAAATATTTCTTTGAATTCTTGTGTGTCTTACAATAAATATTGTAATTATTATTCAAATAAGAATTATCAATTATTCATAAACAAAAAAATTCTAAAACAAAAATTATACTTCGAATTCAAATGCAACACATATATAAAAAGTCGTGGTCTTTAAAATGGATAAATCCATTAAAAAAATATAAATATATGTAGCATACATTTAAAGTTTAAAGTTTTTTTTTTGTGTGCATTATTAGTACTAATAAATTTTTCTAGGCAAAAAAAATTTATTTTTACTTTGATCATAGTTTTCATGTATACCGATTAAGTATATAATGCATTGAAATGAAATGAAAAAATTTTTTTTAAATCATCTTATCAAAAATAATATTAACAAAATTTGCATTTTTAGATAACTTATAATGAATTGTTAAAGCAAAAGAAAAAAAAAATTTACCTATGTCAAAATAGACATTTGATTTTTTTGAGATTAAAAATTCTGAAGCGAAATCTTTATTTTCAGAATTGTTACAGCTAAAAAATTATAATTTTAGAAACAAGAAAATGTTTCAAAGAATACTATAATCAACAGGCGCCCTAGTTTGAAGCTAATGATCAGAAGTTGTTTTCCTGGATATAATTTTAGTAAAGTATACACGAAAACAAAAAGTAATTTCATTTTCTCTAATCACAACTCGTGCAATAATTCATTAGTAAACTTTGTTGACTTCAAAATTTTTCTTCTCAAAATTTGATCACAATTTTTTATCCATTCGAATGAAAAATTTACTTTATCAACGTTTTTAACTTTTGCCGAAAGACTTCGATCCGATTAACACATTATATTAGATTGTCTATAGTCATCATCATAATATATTTTAACAAAATAATATTGAAAAATTATGACAGATAAATTTATTCGCTCAAGATATTAATTCTTGTTACGGAAGAAATTTTTTATAAATATAGAAATTTTCTTTTTGAAGCAAAAATTTTAATTAACTTTGAATATCTAATTTAATAAACACAAGTTAATTAAATATAAACATCGTAATTAATAATATTAATTTAAAAGTTCATTAAGTTTATTCTCTGAATTTTAAATCAATTACCCTAGAGTTCACAAAATTTTTACTTATTATTTACTTTAGTTTTTTTCGATTGTAGACAATTATAAATCAATGTATTAATATTTTATTAAATAAGATACAAAAATAATATATAATTTATTATTAATTATAAGAAAAATAAGATATATCAAACATTTTGTTATAATTTATGAAAATAAATTGAAACTTCCAATACTTATTAAACATAATTGATTATTTTTGAAAAAAAAAATTCGAACAAGTATAAAAGCCACAAGTGATTTATTAATGATCGAATAATAATCGAAAAACTCAGCAAATATTTTTCCAAGCTGTTAATTTTTTATAAAAAAGTACAATTTAGATTTCGTACTATAAAATCATTTATACGTTTCTTGATATTTAAAGGCACCTTTTTTTTTGTCTCGCTTAGGGTCATGGGAATTTATTCATTCAAAACCAATGGACTGAAATAGAAAAATTTTCCTCTCACTTAATTATTACTTTATCAACATTCATTGGATGAATTCTATTATGAACATATAAATTCAATAATTTGTATGTGTGTAACTTTAATAAAATTATTTCTAAACTAACCTAAGCTCTATTTGAAAAGATCAAATGAATAAGTTGATTCAATTGTATTCATTTTATTCATCTTAAGATGTTAATATGGTCGTATTTTATGTTGGATAAATAAGATTTCAATATATTGAAAGGCTAATTTTTTAAGTATACTCCTTGTCTATTTACATTGAAATAATATATTTATAATTCAATTTTAGAGTTCAATAATAATCTCAATTTTCGATATTTATCCTTCCTGAATTTTACTTTTTATTTTAAAAAAAATTTTCACACACTGTCTTTGAGTGCAAATTAGCTGATTCATAATTTGATTACTTTGAAAATACTGATAAAAAATTAAGAGATTTTTGTTGATTTTTTCTTAAAAATATTTTAAAACGTTACTAAGTCTAGCTTTTTGGGTCATGTAACATTATTATAAACAGCTGCAATTTATATTCAATTTATCAATATTTCTTTGAAATAATTAAAAATGATAAGTTGATATATATCCCATAAATTTTTCGACGAAAAGAGTTTTAATAAAATTCAAATTCAATTATACTTCTTTGTTTTGACATCTTGAATTTTGAAAAATTTATACAATTAAAATCTTTTAATATATATACTATTAAATGTGAAATTTTACTATAAATAAATTATCAAATGAAATGTTCAAAAAGTGTATAATTTATATGGTGGCCATGTATACATGCGATTAGTCAGCAGGTAAATGCTACTGTAAAAAGTTTCGCATCTTAAACAACAATTTTTTCAAATAGTTTTCAAACATAAGAAAAAATTTTTTTTAGGTGAACAAATACTTTTTTATATTGCTTCAGATTTTTAAAATTAAATCTATCTTAAAAATACTAAAAGTGAAAATAGTGATGAGGATCATCACAATTAGTAAGCACACTTTGAGAAAGTTCGGTTTTGATTTTCCCTTAAAAATTTGAAAAGCTAATTTCCTTCCAAATATTTTTATTTTGTTTGATGATAAAAAATTTTATTATTTTGTTAACTAAGATAATGTTGGTTACATGAGACAGAAGATCAAATGATATGATTCAGATCACTGAAATTAGTATTATATGATAAAATTTTTTACCTGGATGATTAAGCATAAGAAGAGATGAAAAAATTTACACAAAAGCTTTCCGACTAAGACACTTAGTAGGCATCAATGAACTTTTTTTATTCTTTTCGAAATCATGGGTAAAAAAAATATTTAATTTACAGAGCTTAGAGATAAATTATTTCAAATAAAAATTTTTAAGTAAGGCTTGATTGATAGATCAAAAAAAATTTTTTTTACTCATAAATATTCATATAACTTTTTATAGACAGAAGAAAAACCTCAAGAATATTTTCTTCTTTTTGCTGTAGAAAAATTTATGAAGATTTTGAATATCATTAAATTCAAACTAATATTTTAAATTTTTTATTTTTCTGAATAATCGTCGAATATTTACACTAATTTGAAATACTTATATGAACTAATTATAAGAACCTGTTTATTTAAATTTGATTGTGTTGATATAAATATTTTAAAATCACATTCTCGAAAATTGATAAATTTTATCTGATAGTAATCTAAACAAGAAAATAATGCTAGAAAATTTCAAAAAAATATTTTATGTATCTATTTGCAAATTGTTAGATAAAATTTAAATCGATAATCTGTATAACGATTTATAATTAATAAATAATCATATTTTTGAATAAAAACTAAAAAAATTATTAAAAAATCGATTTCATAAGTTTTTATTTTTTTAAATGAAAATTTTTTTTTTGTTAAAACAAAGTAAATCAAATTTGTAAATTTGAACAAGACTCATTATAATTTTATTCAATTGAAATTATTTAATAGTACTTAAAAATGCGAGTTATGACTCATCCTTGTAAATGGATCTGATACTTGAAATAATGGTTGCTTCAAAAATAAGAATTATTTTATTAAGACATTTAAGAAAATAAATCAGAATTTTCAGAAATTTTTTGCCAGCCTAACATGAAAAGTTGAAGCAGATAAAATAGGTAAATATAAAAATAAATCGAAATTTGAAATAGTCGGGGATGATTATTCCAATAATGGACTTCATATTTTCGGTATCAAACTTTTCATTTGCGGAAAAAAAAAATCATTAGCATCATCAAATTTTTATATATAAATAATAAATCAAGTTTATATATGTTATTTGATCATTTGCATTAAATTTTTTTTTATTTGTAATTTATATAGTAAAAATATATGATAATGTTGATAGAGCATATATGGAATTTGATCAGAATGATCGTCAGAGGCAAATTATAAGAAATATAATTCATATTTTTCGCAATTGAAATATAACCTATTTATAATAGTAAAATTTGTCCATAAACTCAATCTGTTAATTTGATTATAGAATCATATAATTTTTATTGATTATATTCTGAAAATATGATAAATTTCATTATATATCCATGAAAAAAATATCTGCAACCTATATATATTACCTTTTATAATAGTAACATGTGAATAAATTTTATTTTAAAAATTAAAATTTGTTTTTAATATTGAAAACTGAATAATAATTGCGAATTAGTTATAATTCAAATTGAAACTACTATTCACGTGAAATACGAAATCACTTATTCAATAAATCATTAATTAATATAATGTTACCAATAAAATATTATTATAGATATTTGATGCGGTTCACAACTATTTTACCAATAGCTTAAATTTTTCAAAAACATTGTATTTTTTTGGATAGTTTTAGAAAAAAATTTCATATTTTTTTTTTTTATTTTTACTCGAATGAAATTTAAAAATTACATATCAGAATTAAAAATTTATTGTCTACCGAGTACATAATTAACTGAATATTTGAAATTTGATTCAATATAATTTTCAATCAATTTTTTGGAAAATAATCAAGATCATTCTAGAATTTAAAATAATCTCGCCATTAGATTGAATCAGAAAGTTAAAATAAATTATAATTTTCAAATTCAAACAAAATATTTTGTAATTCATAATCAAGATCGTTAAAAACTAATTGAAAATTTAATTACTAAACTGTTTTGAGAATTTTTAATTAGAGTGAATAAATTTTATTTATTCTTTTTTGAATGTAAGATTGGTGAATTGTGATCAGTATTTGGCATATATTTTTTTTATGAAAAATTTAAATTTCGAAATTACCAATTCAGATTTTATTATTTCAATATTAGTTTTATATTGATATTACAATTTAAAATAAAAACTTATGAGACTATTAAATTTTTAAAAAATTCATAATTTATAGTTAAAGTTTATTTAAGTCTACCACTTCAGTTTGCTAAAAATATGTACCTAAATATTTCTAGCACACCTTTTTTTAAACATATCTTCAATATTTAAAAGTTTGAATTCTTTTTATAACGAAATATTAATTTTATTAACTTGTGGTTCTAAATTAATTAGTATTGTTTTGAATCAAAAATTTATTACACAAACTATTTGAGGTATTTTACATCTATTTTTGTGCAATATTATTATGATTTGTCATCATTAAAAAATTTTCGCTCCTTTAAAATTTAGCTGTAATTTCAAGTTTAATGGCGCATATTAGATTGATTCAATATATTGAATTTGAATGTCTCTAATGCAAAAAAATTTTTTTCCATCTTTTTGAAGCTAATTTAGTTCATTCACCATTTTTGTTTTTTCTTCTCATAATTTATTACAAAATCTATAAAAATTAAGCTTTATTTTATAGAAAATAATATTTCAACTAAATGGCAAGTTAATTGAGAATAAGTATTTGATAAAAAATTATCAGCAATCATTTTAATCAAAATTTAGCTTGATTATCTGAATCAGGTATTAATTACGGATGATAAAAAAAAAAAAAATAATAATTATAGTTTAAGTAATTATCCTGCACATTAAAATCTTTTTAGACTAAAATTAAAAATCGTTATCAGAATATTGTGATTGAAATTTCTAATGATTATTTAATCTAAAAATATATTATTGAATTTTTCAATCTTACCATGGAGAATTGAGCAACGAATAAAAAATATGAGTAGTTAAGTAAAAAAAAAACTAATTTGAAATAATTTACATTAGTGCATCAAATGAAATGCATAAATTAATCAAAAATATACGAATTTCGATAAAAAAAAACAAAAAAATTTCATATAATAATAATTGATATATGAAGTAATGATCAAAAATAAAAAATAAAACGTATTTCTCTTTCAATCAGAACAATATTCTAATATTGAACTTTTGAAAAAATAATAATTACTATTATTTCTTCAAGAATACAAGCTTTCAAATTAATTTTTTTAGATTTTTCGATAATTTATCGAATACGAGCATATAGAAATGAATTTAATGTCCATAGACATTGCTTGAAACGTTAGAATATTTTAAAACTTTTCTTTAAGACAACTTTAAATTTGATTCTTATGAATCAAAATTTGAACTAGAATTTTTTTTATTTTTTAGCTTTTCAACTAGTAAACAGAAAATCAAAACCATTTAAGTAAGTAATAAGTCAAAAGCATACAAAATTAATTGATATACATTGTGACAAGTTTTCGAAAAAAATTCATTTCAGATTCTCATATAAATGCGGATTAATGTTAGCCAATAGATTCAAATACTTAAAGTGCGGTATATTTCTTAGCCATCTGATTCTCACTTTTAATAGGATTACTAATAAATTCCATCAATCTCTTACTTATCCTTTTTTAGAAACAAATTAGTAATAGTAAATCAGTTTTTAAATTAGGACATTACATCGTGCTCAAAGTGAGAAATATAAATATAAAATTTCTATTAAGGTTTACTTTTCTGAAGCAACGATTATAAATCTAATACGACTCAACCAACTTAAATATAAGAAGTTTATATTTGAACAATTAAAGTTGTGCTTAATGAGTTTTACAGATTACAAAGTAAACCTTCAGATTTATCACACCAAAATATCTTTGTTAAAGATAATATAGTATATTGCATTTAATTTTTTACGTGCAACAAGTTGTTTCGCTAATTGATCTTTATTTTAGATGATCTTTCTTTAATCGTTTTGAATTAAATTATACTAAGTTTTTCTATTTTTTACCTAATAAAACTCCTAAATTCAGTTATATCTGACAAGTGTTTATCTGATTTCAAAATATTATAAAAATTCTATTAAAAATTTGTGCATTATTTTTTCATAGTATTCTCAATTGAAATTATGCTTTCTCTTTTGAATAAACTAATTTAATCACAAATGAAATTAATTATTTTTCGATAAAAACTCAATTTATCTTTAGAATTAATTTTTGGCTTTACATAAATTAAGAAATCTTATTTCTAAAATAAATCTAATTCAATATTTTTTCTAAAAAACAAAATCTGATTTTAGTCTTCCTCATAAAAATTATAAGCATGACTTATGATATATAATAATCATAAAAAATTGAAAGATTGATACTTTAATTAGTTTAAGCTTCAAGGAAATATTTTCGTTTGAAAACAAAATATATTTTTTCAATACTAAATTTTTCCAGCCACTTGTAAAAAAAGAGCTACCTAAACAGAACTAAAGTTTATTAAGTAATTTAATCTAAATATTTTAAAAATATGTCAGAAGAAACCTTGAAAGGATGCTAATAAATTATTTCAAAAAATCTAAAAGAAACATTCAATGATAGATATTCAATTTTAGTTTTTCAGCTACCATGATATCTCAAAAATCTGTAGGCAGCTAAAATCAAGAAAACACAAGTGTCGCCATTCAAAATTTAGAAACCAAATCAATATCAAACAGCAAATTGAGATTTTATACACAATAAAAATCAGTTTTTTTAAATCTGTTCAAAATAAAATATTTGAACAAAATAAATTTTGCAAAAAATTAAATTTATTGAATAAAAATCTTAGGAATACCAAGACAAAAAAAATAAGCTTCAATTAATACGCAACCTTATAATTAAATTAAGAAGTGCGAAAATCCTCAAATTTTGGATTTACTTAAAGTTTGATGATTCAATTTGAAATTTTATTGTTCTGACTCATACTTATCGACTAAATATTAATGTTAGACTACTTTATCGAAACCTGTGTAGCTTAAAAAAAAACTCAAAACATTTCAAAATATTTCCAAATAAAAGAAAAGTTTTTCCCAAAGGATTTATAATACATAATATAAATATGCCACATACATTTGTATATGGTATAAATTATATATTTTTGTCTCACGATACCCTTTTCTTTTTTTTTTTTTTATTCCTCTGATAACTTATAAAGTGCTCAGATTAGAAGGTATCATTAAATCAATAATTTTTTTTTTTTTGATTTCTAAATTAAGAATAAATTTTTTGAGAAATATTTTTGCAATTTAGTTTGCATGGGAATTTGTCATAAATCAAATATTTTTACAATGCATATCATTTTTATGTGAATTAAATGAGTTTTTTTAATTGTGGTCTGGAATCTAATAAATTTAAAAGTGTAAATTTATTTCAATCATCCTACTAAAGAAATTGAGAAACTGCATCTATCTTTGAACATAATAATTTTCTTTTGAGCTATTTGTATTTTTTTCTAATAGTTCCAGAAAACACAATAGTTAAAAAATTTATCTTTATTTTACACTTTGCTTTCTTGAATTTTTTTTTCTAAACTTTGCTTGTTCTTTTGTACAAAAATCTTTATAGCAATGGAATTTTTTATGATTCATGAGTTTTAATAAATTTTTCACTATTGCAAATTGTTTCGATACATGTAAAAAAAGCTTTTGATTTTTCTAATTTAACGTATTGAATTTATTGAAATAATGGAAAATAAAATATTACGAAGAACTTGAGTAAACGCTCTAAATTTTAAGCCAAATTAGATAATTGATTTGTTCTATATGATCCTATCTATATTTTTATGCAAATTTTCTTATGAAACAGGTTTTTGTTTTAAATTTATGTTATTTGTATTAGCCTTTTTTTTATAACATATATCTTGAATTATAAACAAGAATAATATGAGGCTTAAAAAAAATTAATCAGATTAATGTTTATTTTAAAAGAGCTACACTAATAAAAATAATTTTTTGAGAGACAATTGTCCTCATGTCACTTTAAGCCTAAAAAGAATGCTAAATTTGATAAATCTAAAAAATAATTATTATAATTAACTTACCATTTGTAATTAGTAATCAATGGGCTTCAAAATAAGTTTATTCTATAAGTAAAAGAATAAAAAACAAACAAAAATTCCAATGTTTAGGTCGAATGATATAAATTATTTGCAGATTATTTGAGTGATTAACTCTGTAGGCAAAAGTTTTTTTTTTTTTTTGAGTTTTCAAAAATTACCTGATTAAAAAGGTAATGCCTTTTGATTTTTTTTAAATTGAAGGGCCTTGCCTTTTTCAAAATAGAAAGAATTTTCAAAAATAAAGTGCGAGAACTAATTCATGGAATAAGTTTTATGTTTAGTAACTTAACAACCTATCATAAGTGTAATTGCTCTGTTAAGGAGATAAAAGAATTTCAAATTCAAAAAATAATTTCACTTGTGATTTACTGAGAGCATATTTTTATGTCGCTAAAATTCAATTCAGTTACGGCATCAGTTTTTTTTCTTCTATTTATTAGTTTTATAATCCAGATCTGAAAAATACTAGATAAGGCTTTTGAAAGGTAAATTTTTACTCTTCTTTTTGTTTTAACACTTATTTGTTTTCATAAAAAATTACCTTCTAATAATGTACAAAAATTTTTCTCTTTATGTTAACTCATTCTTGAATCTAATGTTTTAATAGTTTATAATGCGTAAAAAGATTCAATTTCAAATTTAAAAATTCAGGTTAGAAAGATTAGTAAACTTTTTTTAGAAAATCAGAATAATTTTAAGGTTAAATTTACAATAAACTTCCTTTATCTTTTCTGAAAATTTCAAGGATTTTTCAATCAATTTAATTAAAACGTAATTATATGACTGTTTTTAGCTTCATTTTTGATTTTATTGAAAAAAATTTATGGCAAATCAAATTTGAAAAATAAAATGTAGCTAATTTTAAAACAAGAGCTCGAAATTCAAAAATTAAGAAAAATTAAAACAAGAATTAATTTCTAGACTTATATTAATATTAATCGATTGTAAACATTAAATACTTTAATCCCTATTAAGTGTTTAAATCGTGACTCATTAAAATTATCTAATTTTTTTTTTTAATAATTATAGTACTACTTTAAAATATTATTAATTAAATACTTTTAGATTTTTTTACGATTTAATCATTCTTTGTTCAATCGTCGAATTTGAAATTGATAAATTTAAATAAATTTCGTTCTTAATTCCAATTAAAATTTCTCCAAATTAAGCTGGGTGAAGAGGGTTTCGACTGATTTCATAGATTAAGTATCAATAAAGAAATTTTTTTCATACTAGGATTTTTTTTTTCAATAATTCTAACAAACAAAAAATTATTTTTAATAAATATTCGTTTCTATTTAAAATTTGGAAGTTATATATAATTGATTGCAAACATAAAATTTTTTCACACTATAAGAAAAAAAATTAGTTAAAACTTATCCGATTTAAACCCTTTAAGATTTTAAAAATTTTATAATATTGCTTACAACTAAAAATACTTTTAGTTTTGTAAAAATAAAATGTGAAAAATTTTTGCTTTTTTTTCTGTCTAAATTTCAACGAAAACACTTCACAAAAAATGAGTCAAATTTAATGGTATAGATTATTAATAGAAAAAAGATAGTTTTGAATTATCAGTTCATGGAAATGTGATTTTTAGTGTTAAAAAAATTTTTTCTCACCATATACAAAAAATGTGATTGCTTTATAAAATTCAATAAAATGATGTATACAAAAAATTTTTGTTTAAATTTTTTGTATTCCAAGCCGCCCAGAATCATTATTACTTGGTGAAAACTATTATTCATTTTAATGTTAAAAATTGTTCATTTCCAGTAAAATACATATTTTTCACGTTAAATTAGATATTTTTTCGTCTCGACTAGTTAATATAGTACAGAAAAAAATATGGTAAACTAAAAAGATCAATAGCGAAACGAATAGAAAAAGACTACATTAATTCTTTTTTAGCGGTCAATATTATAGGGAATCATCATTGTAAGGTTGTCTATATTAAGTTATGAGTGGAAAATTCAAAAATAAATAAAAATTCGACTCGAGCTTCAATTTAAGATTTAGTATTTTCAAGAAAATGATGAGATTTAAAATTTTACCTGTTAAAAGTCATTTTATTATTTAATAAATGAGGTTAGATAGCAATAATAATACATAATAATATCAAGATGTATTATTGATATGCATTCGGTTTATTTAAAAATTTTCATTTTTTAATTGTAGATAGTCGATGGTTAATTAGTTATTTACAGTCGGGCTAAAAACTTTGAAAATAAAATAAATCTTTGATGAACATCTTATAATTTAAAATACTAATGATTCTTTATTATATTATTTCTCTGTGTTTTATATTTATATGAATTGTACTCATTGCTCATTAAAATTGTGTAAATGAAATCTCATCTAAAATTTTACATCTACAAAATAACTTTCTTTTATTTTTTACTCATAAACCATTGATATGAATTAATCTTTTGTGGTCATTTCATTATTTATTGATAATAAATATTTAAACAAAAATTAAAGTAGAAATTTTTTAGTCGTTTTTCAACATTTAAAGAAAAAAGCAGCAAAACATTAATTTATGAAAAGTGCTATTATGATTTTTTGAATATCGAGTTATTTTTAAAGAAACTATTATGAAGCTATAATAAATTTGGCCTATTATGTCAAAATCACATTTGAATGTATTCTTTCCAAAAGCCGCTAAATCACACTATTGACTGATGTTTTTTTTTTTTTGCTACTTTTTTCACACTTTTAAACTCATCGTTTTGTATTTATTTTCTCAATACTTAAATTTTTTTCCCTCTTGAATTATTAAAATTTAAAAATCATTATCAAATTTCAAACAAGAACTAATGGTAAATTTTATATAAATGAACGTCTTTAAATTTTCACCAACCAGATACTAGATATTTAGATGCTAATTTTTACAAAAATTAGAATAATTTTGTAGTGGTAACAATCCTAGAGAAATATTTCTCTTGAGTATTGAAAGGTAATCTAAATTTTGAAATCAAAATATATATATTGTATTTAAAATGATATACATTTTTTATTGCTTTTTCACATACCTGCGGTATGACATAAAATGTCTAAATTTTATTTAAAATAAATTACACAACAAATTAAAAAATTTATTTTTTAATAAAAGTTTATGACCTATGATTATAATTTTCGATTTAAGTATATAAATAGACCTGCTGGAACCACAAATTTGAAATTGAAAACATGAAGCTTATTTTATTTAAAAAAAAGAAAAAGCTCCTAATGCTTTTACTCCATCTAAAAGATTTTATATAATTATCGAATAATTTCTTTCAATGTAACTGTCTCTACCTGGTATATATTTTCCTAACTTTTTAATTTATTCTTATTTTATTAGGAAGAACATTTAGTGAGCTTTTTTTCTTTATTAAAATTGCAAGAATTCAAACTAGAATACAAAGAATAAAACAATATTCAATCTTCGAAACAAGTATGACAAAGTATTCTTGAAACTCTTATTAGATTAAATGCTCAATAAAAAAGGAAGCTTTTTTAAATACTAAAATTGAAATTTATTTGATACTATTTCATAGTATGATTGTAGAAAACAGAGCCATAAGGTTCAAAAAAAAATTTGTTTTTCCACCTGATGATTTAAAATCGCTTTTTATTTCTTTATTTTTTAATTAAAACGTACTTTTTCAAATAATTTCAACCTTTTAGGAAATTATTTACGTATCGTTTGACATAGATCAGAATATTTTTTCTTGACTAAAAGTAATCCGATTTTTTTAATAATTTATTTGATTTTTAATACAAAAGTAGAATAATATAAATTTGTTCATTTATTGATATAGATATAATTTGATATTATTCAGAACAGCATGCAGTTACGAGTCACATATACATAAAGTTTTTATTTTTGAGGCAGCTTAAGAAATAAAATTTAAATGTGATGGTACAAAAACAATCTAAAAATTTCGATATTTGAACACATGATGATGTAAAAATATAAGGTTTAAATTGAAAATACATTCTAAAGTATAAATTTAAAAAAAATTTAAAAGATATATGATAAAGCACTTACGATTCCTATAGTCACATATATATAATCAAATTAAATATTTTCGAATACGTATCAAAACACTTTTCTACAAGAAAATTTGGAAATTTATATGAAAAAATAAAATACTTTAATTTGAATTATTCATTCATAAAAAGACTACCTGATTCTATTTAGGAAAAAGGCAATCAATTATGTAAGATTATTATGAACTAGAAATTTCTAGAACCTTTCAAAAATTAATATTTTTATGTGTTTAAAAATTTTTGATATTTTAAATATTAACAAAATCATATTGATAATACTTATAGACATATGATGCTCCATTCAACTATTGCAGACAATTTGAGAAACATTATTTCAATATTTGATAATCATATGACCTTATTTTTGAAAAAAAAAGATTATGTGAATTTAAAAATTTAATTTGAAATGAAAAATTTTGCCGAAATTTGTGGGATATACATTGTGTAAGTATGTCAGTTCGATTCACTTATTTTGATTTGATGAAATTAATTGAAAAAATAAAGACAACCGAAAAACTTTGTTGTTTCTATTTTAATACTTATCAATCAATTCTTTGTATAAAATTAAGTATTTTTCTTTCATTTGATCGCTATAAGTAAATTATTAGATTAGATGATATCTAATATAATGATTATAATGATAAATAAAATTTTTTTGTTTTAGAAAAGAAAGCCGAAACAATGATTCGATTATAAAAATTAAATCGCTTTAAAAGCAAAATTTTTTTATTGGAATTGTTGATCAGACAACGATAATTTTCAATTCTAAATGTATAAATTAAAAATTTTTTATTTGATAATAAATGAGGACAAAATTATTAGTCCGATAATTGAAATACTTTTTTAAAAAATTTATTAAATATTTATGGTAATCTGTGAATTAGATTAAGTTTTAAAGATTTCGAATTTATCTTCAAGATGAATTTTATAAAAATTTACAATTTCTCTTTGCCTAAACTAAAGACTAAACTATAAAAATTTTATTAAGATATCTGCAATGTTGAAATTTTTTTATTTTTATTCTAGTAATATGGTTTTAAATAATATATTGAAAAAAATATAGTTCAACTGTATTCTCAGATAAAAAATTTTCACATTCAATTTGAAATTTGGTTACCATTTTTCAACAAATAATATATATTTAAAGTGCACTTTATAAAAAATGAATTTGCATTACATAATAATGATTAAACAAATTTTTTTTTAATCGAAAGCAAAATAAATTAATTAATGCGGATTTTCGATATTTTTATTTTAAGGGAAATATTAGAAGAAAAGTGATTATGAAATCTGTTAATATTTTGTACGAGATAGAACAAGACTACCTGGAAAGCAATTATGCATTATATGGTAGGATTTTAAAATTTTTTATTATTCAAAATATTTTATAATATAGTAAGTAAATCATTATTCTAAATTTACTTTACAAAAATCACAGACACACAAAAAATTTAAGTAACGAAATTAATTTATTTTTAAGCTTTCACATTTTGAAAAATTAATCCCTACGATGAACAGTAAATTTTAAACCAGGACACACAAGTCTATTGAGTGAATTAGATTTTTAAAAAGATTAATAAGTGAAAGCTCTTTGATAAAATAAGGTTTAGAATAAAGTTTTTAAAAATAAAAAAAAATTAAAATGTGAATGCGCATGAAATAATCTATGTTCAAAACTTTCTTAAAATGTTTTTTCTTTGATAATAATTTTTAGCCAAAAAATATTGGCTGAAAATTGACATTTGTATATAAGAAATTAAATTAAAGATTGACTAGATATTTGCTACCCAAAACTTAAAGAATGTAAAAACTATAGTCAAATATTGTCGGACCAAAGTTAATGGCAAGTCAAATTAATGTATGTATTTTATCATTCTATATTCATTCTTTCAAAAAAATCAAGAGGATAAAAATCCTTAGAATTAATTAATAAAGAGATTAAATAGATAGAAATTTGGCGCGGTTTATAGCTTTTACTAAATTTTATTTCAACAAGTGAAAAATTAACAAAATTTTCAGATTAGAATTAATCTTATACATAATATGAGATTTGAAAAAAATGTTCTCACATTTATAAAATATGCTTAAATCAGTTAAATTATTAAAATTATTAAATGTTATCAAATGATTTAAGAATCAAATGATTCAAGAAATTTATAAACACTAAAAATAAACTTTATTAAATAGAGGATTATGGAATAATTTTTTTTTAATTTTAAATTTTATAAAATCTAATCAGAAGTCAAACGTTAATTTTCTATTATAATAAATTTGAAAAATTTTCTCAGTATTGTCTTTTTTTAATTCGAAAAAGTTAAATATCTTATGAAAATTTTTTAAGGTTCTTAAAAAAAAAATATAAAGTAAATAATTATTAATTAAATATTTTCTCTACGTGACTAACTTTCATTTGAATTATATAATTTAATTTTTAAAATTTTAATTGATTTTAAAAATCTATGAAAAAAAAAAAATAAATAAGATCTTATTGGTTAATTTAATCTAATTAGATAAGATTATTCAAAGCATATATTTGAGGTTCATTGAAATTTTGATTATGAAAATTTTATCACTATCTTTTACGATTGAATGGATTTAGTTTAAATGTGTGTTAATGCCTAAAGACTAAAAATCCTTATCAGTAACTCATTAACAATGATTGATTGTACACACTTAGGAAAACACTTTTTATTTATATGATTAAAGATTAATGTTTAATTAGTGCTACATATCTCTAGAACGCTAGTTATCAAGGCACAAAAAAATGGACAGAGTACCTGCATGAAACGCAAAATGAGAGATTTATTCTCAAACTATCATCATAATATTTTTGTGAGATTTTTTTGTTTTTTTAAATTCATTAAATAATTAATTAAGGTAAATATCAAATTAACGACCAGCCATTATGTTCCTTCGAATTGAATAGCTTGACTATGACCTCTGTGATAAACAAGTTTCTTTTTAGACCCACCATCAGAAATATTTAACGAATGATCATTATGCAATCAGCATTAAGTAACCTAATAAGGATAGATTAAAAAAAAAAATCAAAACTAAGTATAGATACCTGTGAATCTTGATACTATTTCAATAACTAGTTCTATATAAGGAATGTCATCCTAAAATTATGAATTTGTTAAATTTATTTAATGATGATTAATTTAATAGAACACATACTTTTTTTCGGATTCTTAAATATGCACATTTATTTAATAATTCATAGAAATACATAAAAACATACCCCGATAGAAGTCATCATACAATTACTTAGAATGAATGCAAGCAAAATTTAGTATACCTGCAACATCAGTATCAAATAAGATTCGATTTATAACTTATATTAAATATAACATTAATTACATAATAGAATTTAATATAGAAAAAAAGATCTGCTAGCAACTCGAATTAATTGATAAACTTTTTAAGATAGATATACTTGCTTATTCTACGTGCAACTATTTGAGAAGACTTAATAAACTGTGCCGGCGATTTTGAAGCATTCCAACAAATAAAAAAAAAAAGATTGTATTAAAGTGAAAATTGAATTTTTTTTAAGAAACAAAGTGATGATTTTAAAGAAAAATTTTTTTCTAATTTTTTAAGAAAAATCAAATTTAGATGTAGTTTATGAATAGTTTCACGATGAGTGGACTTATTGAAATAATTTATAAAGAAAAGTCATGAAATCAAATTCAGTTAAATTTTTCCTTATTAAAAGGCCAGCATTTCAGAAGAAGATTAAAATATTGAGGAAAGAATTTAAGGGTAGGAAAAGATTTATGTGGATGGATGATAAAGAAAGAAAGATCTTGGTCAAAGAGCATAAAACACTGTGATCATTTAATAAAGCAGGTCTTTTAAGAAAGTATAGTATATAGAGTGGATATGATGTTTTCTAAATAATTAATGGGACATTATATCGTGTTTCTTAGATCAAAATTATATATACGATAAACTGTCTCTTCATTTTAATCACAATTAAATATATCTTTACAGACTTCCAATTATTTTTAATTGACTAAAATAGCAAACCGAACAGGAATATCTATTAATCAAATTTCTGTTTTAAATCACTTGGAGTGGTTACTATTTCATCAAATCAAATGATTTCTAATGGAGGTCTTGATAATAAGATGCTTAAATTTATTCTTAGTTTATAAATTTATGGACTTCAATTAATCACTGCTGATAAAAAAAAATTCAATTTTCACTTTGATACAATCTTTTTTTTTTTATTTGTTGGAATGCTTCAAAATCGCCGGCACAGTTTATTAAGTCTTCTCAAATAGTTGCACGTAGAATAAGCAAGTATATCTATCTTAAAAAGTTTATCAATTAATTCGAGTTGCTAGCAGATCTTTTTTTCTATATTAAATTCTATTAT
>BLXL01010190.1:0-24644 GCA_023170135.1 Acarapis woodi
TTTGAAAGCATGCTGTTTATTTTATTCAATATGATTAATGTATTATTATCAACATGAAAATTTTCACATAGTTTTCAAAAATTTTTTTTCTTGATCCTTTGTCATGGTTCGGAATATTTGCCCAATCTATCAATCCGTCAAATGAAAATTCAAATTAACTGACTAGAAATAGAATATCTTTTAGGTATTTTAATTTTCTTAATTAATTCGTTGAATTTCAATAAATTAGATATCGTGATTTCAAGAAAAAAAAATTCAAGTTCATAATAAAAATTCGAATCTTTTTTCGAACTAAATTGGCTCACATACAACAGAGTAAATAAAAATTAACAAAACATTCTTTATTATTTTCGTTTTGTACAAGTCAAAAAATAATTTAGTAAATTTAGAATTCAATTAAATTTATTTGAACTTTGAGATTTCGTTTATTTATTTTTTTTACATTTAATAACATAAAAGTTGGAAGCGACTATATCTCAATAATAAAAATTTCACAATCAATATAATTAAATTTTTAATTTTTTATTATATAAATATTTTTCTAGTCTTTTTTCTCGTATCAAAAACTAACAAACCACTATAATAATTAATCCAGTTCTAATTAAAATTTTAATTTTTTCCCTTGATCAAAGTAAATTTTTCTGCTTTCTAAATTTAATTTCTCTTTTCTGAATAATGGAAAAAAAATTTCCACCCCATTTCTTTTCTTCATATGAAAATAAGATGTTTCTAATATATTTGATCCAGCGCCTAAAAAAAAAAATTCAAATGAACAATAAATAATTAAAGAATTAAGATTTTTTCTGATTTTCAGTTGCGAATTTTTTCATATGTTTATATATCTCTATTCTCAAAACTATTTTCAAAGTTCTTGATTTATTTTGATTATCAAGCAAGTTAAATGATGATTTGATTTTTAATATTTATATATTTTCTTTGTTAATGATAATTATTCACTGATGTGATGGGTCACTTAATTAGTTTTGGTTGATGCGAAAATCCAAAATATTTTTTTTTGAAATAAAGTGCTAATGAATTTCAAAAAATAGCTATAAAATTTTTGTTTTCATTCAATCAATTTATTTAGCCTTTAATGTAACTTCATATTACTCAATCAAGGCATTTCTAAAATCAATGATAAATAAAATCTGATTTGTTTTTTATTTACCGTTTAAATTTTAAAATTTTTTTGTCGGAAAATTGAAACAAAAAATCAAAATAATAGATAAATTTAATAATAAAATCTAATTAGCAGTAAACGAATGATGTTATGTAAAAATAATTGAAAAAATTATCAAAAAAACTCCTAATCAAACTAAGCATTATATTAAAAAAAAAATTTTGTTCAAGTTTGATATGGTTTATCATTCAACAATTCTATTATCTAAATTCATTGTTTACCTGTTTATCTGTGATTTCTTCTAAAAATTAAATTTTTTTGTTTTGCAATACAATTTCTCACATAGCGATGTGATCGCTATTTTTTTTTAATTTAATTTTTTTTGTTTATTATCCAATCATTATCTTTGACACAAAGCTAAATTTTTTACCTTTTCATTTGCTTTTTTTCCAGATATTTATCAAAATTTCTCACTATTTATTTTGTTCATCAAAAAAGCTTATTATTAAAATCTTTTGTTGCTAACAGTGTGTCTATTTTTTCATTTTTGGAACAATAATTATCTCAATTTTACGAAATTTTTTTATGATTTTTTCTCAAAATTGTCTTTCTATATATGAGCGCATTCTATTCAAAAATAAAAAAGTATTTCATTTTTTTTTTGTTAATTTTAACTTTGGAATCTTTATGGTCATTGTTTTCAATTAATTCGCATAAAAACACTTGTTTATCGGTATTTAAAATAATTTCTAATTTTTTATGATTTTTGTCCATAAAATAGTCTTTGTGTCTCCAACGATCATTGATAGAATATATTTACATTTTTTCATGATTTTTATTTTAGTTTAGTTTGATCAGTATGCTTCACACAGATTTTGTTTCCATAAAGTCAAATTTTAGTCACAAATTCAGATCAAAAAATATCATAGTTTTACGTAAATTTTTTATAAAATATTTATTATGAATCCTAATTTTTATGATTCCAAAACTTAAGTTAGTTTCTTTGCCAATGATTTGTTTTTTACGATAAATTAGCTTTATATAAAAAATAATTTTTATAGAAGGAAGAATACCTATAATAATAATAAGCTTTGTTCGGGGGCAGCTTTTGTTTCATTCCAAAATTTGATTCTATTACCTTTCAAATAATTGACCGCATCAGTTTCTAATTTTTTTTGAATTTTGAAAAATTTCGAAAAGGATTCAAAAAAAAAAAAATTCACTGAGACGATAATTGTAAGCTCAACTTTGATTTTCATCTAGGTTTGTTCACTATTTCAAAAATTTTACTTTCAACGTCTAATCAAATTATCAATCATAGCCCCTTATGAAACAGGATGCAAAAAAAGTTTCAAGATAAGATCAAATTGCATGGCTAACTTTCATATGTGTGAAAAAAAATAATTATCAATTTTTTTTAAAATAAACTTATCAACTTAATAATACAAAAATAGAGTTCATTCTTTTCTGATAAGATATAGTTCAATTGATTTCGCAAAGCTGAAAATTTTTGTTTTGATAAGAACTGTTTATCTAAATTTTAGCATTCTAATAAAAACAAATAAAATAAAAACAAAGTTTTAGATTCAATAGATTTTATTCAAAGATGTAAATATATACGCATTCAAGACAAAAACTTTCTGTAAATCAAAATAATCTAAAATGTAACTGATACTAAATTTACATGAAATTGACACAACAATAGAATGCTTGCTTTTAAATTCAAGAAAATTTTATTAAGACTGTATCTAAAAAAACACCGAAAAATTTTGTATAAACCCTTTGTTAAATAGATGAAGCATAATGAAATGAATAGATAATAATTCAAACTCAGAGCTATCTAATTCTAAAGTTAGAATTTATCTCATGCATATTATTTTATGATTTTATTAACAAAAAAAACTATACAACATTAATTTTTCATTCTTCTTGGCGCTTCTATCTTCCATTAATTTTATTCAACGAAAAGGAAAATCTTAACTTCCGGTGATTCACTGAAATCAGTGTTTCATTGTTCGAAATAGGATTTAGATTGTACTTTTGATACAACAAATGAGTATTTAAAAACTTTTTTTGATTTTCAGCGAATGTTAATAAGTAGCCTATTCGTTTTCTCTTTTGTATTCAGTAACTATTCACTTTTTTTTAAGCGCTAAATTTTTTTTTAATACTTTTGCTTCTTGAATAAAAAATCTAACCCACCATATGAAAACATGTAACGAGTATATTACTTGAATCCTGGCAAAAGGTTTATCTTTAAAAATTTACTCTTTAGTAACTCAACTAAATTAAACAATATCTTTTCTGTTTAATTTTTCATGACTTAAATATAGTAGTTTTTGTGAAAATTTAAAATAATTTTGAATTAAAAGAAATCTATGGACCTTATAAATCCGTGGCTTAGCTTGCTTATTTTATATAAATAAAATTAGAATACAAAGCTTATATCTTGTAAACAACATTGTGTAAAAATCAACGTATGGGGAACTTTTTTTCTACAGTTCTTAAATTTTCAAGTAATATTTCAAATAAACTGATATAAATTTAAAAAAATTAAAAGACAGCAAACATTTGCCAGATAAATTTTTTTTTTATCAAATACAAATGTATTTAATATTTAGGTGATAATTCTTATTTCATCTAAAAGGTTTTATTTGCTTTTGTTTTCAATAAACGTCTTGAATAATTATTTAGAATGCTAAAAATGTTTTTGAGTGCCTGAATGCGTAATAAATACTTTCATTTTAAATATTTTTTTTATATGTTGAAAAAATTTTAAATCTGGGATTATATTCGTATTTTTTTTAGTATAAATTTATGAAAAATTATCTTTATTGCAAAATTAAAAAAAATTCTTGAGCGGACTAAATCAAATCTGAATTCTTAAGATATATAAAATGCATATTAACGTACAATTTTTTCATCAGTGATGTGTGAATTTTAATATTTTCATTATCATCTCTTCACTTTTTTAATTTTTTTAGATAATTAAATTCATACTTTTAATAATAATACCTACAATCCTAAAATAATAAAAAAATTTGAATTTATACCATTTAAGTTTTTTTTTTATACATTTTCCAACATTTGATTTCTTTGAATCTTGTTTTACCCAAAATTTTTATTATTTTACAATGTGTTACATTATTGAAATTCGTTATAATATATCCATATATATGTTTAAAAATCGAATCTTAGTTAGATCTAAAAATTCATATTTTTTACTTGTTTTGTTTTTCAGAAACCTATTAAATTCAATCCTAAAAAAACTATTTTTATCATTTTTGAAATTCTAACTCTATGTTAAATAGAGAAAATTATAAGTCATTTCTAATTCATTGTATAAGGCGTGTTAGGAATGGTGAGTCATTATAATAACGGCTGTAACTCATTACCGATATTCCTAGCAATAATAAAGTTAATCGAATCGAATTAAAATAATTCATTGCTCATCCCTCTCAGTCAGTAAAGCAATCGAGCTAGTTTGGATGGAAGAATGTAATAATTTAATTTTTCTAATCATGTAATCAACTCATCTACTTCATATACGCCAAAAAAAAATTTTTATTTTCAACAACAAATTACATAGTCTGAATACTCATGCAGAAAATTCAATTTCATTGATAAAATTTTAAAAATGAAAATTATGATCATTTAAAAGAAGCACACATCAATGATTTCGTCAATTTTATTTCGTTTTATTAATCTGTTTCATAAAGAAACTTATTTCATTCATTTAGTCTTTGAAACAAAAAAATTTAAGTGTTACTATTTCTTATTTTTATTATGTGTCCTTTAAAATTTTTAATCTAGAAATTTTCCTTTTAAGATCTAATTGAGAATGATGTTAATTTTTTATTTATACGCATGTAGTTTGCTTATTTTTGTGATTACAATAGTCAATTTTACTGTTTTTGTAAATGCATTATACACATTATTTTTAAAAGGTAAAATGGCTATTTTTGCATTATACATACACATCATAACGCTATTCAAATATTTGCAAATCTATTCTAGGGTTAGTCGAGTGCTTTATTCAATAAAATCACAAGAATAATTATTTTTTCTAGATTACTTTATATTACGTTTCATTGGGCGATTCTTGAATCGTTAGTGCGAAAATAAATGTTTACAATACTTTTATAAGATTTCAAATTTTTCTAAATACGTCAACTTTACTTTTTCTTTCCTCGATTGTTCACTGTGTTAAATTGCTGTTTATTGATTAACTTAAATTGAGATTTTATTAATTGTCTTTTCATTGCTTCACATTTTTGAGCATCAACTCGTTGCATGTTGGTGAACTTAACGATTAATTTATAAAATACCAATGATAATTGAGATTTTTATACTTTTGTGACAACCGTGCAATAATTAATCATTTCGTTCGCATTATTTTAATTAAGATGCTGTGGTCAGTGTTTAGAAATTAAAAGCGTATGGAACAATGTATAATTTATTAACAAAGTATGTAAATTGACAATCGTATTTATAAATGAAATCGATGATTTACAATCGATCGTTTGCAGTATTTTTCTCTCATAAAATTTATTGAAAGGCAAATTTTTTTTTGAATTCATCCAGCGAAACAACCACGAATTTGTCATTTTTCAAATCAGCTTTTCTTGCTGTTGCTCATAATTAAATAGTCATAAAATATGAACGTTCTATGTCCTATATATATGACTATATGAGTTTTCGAATGATTGCTTGAACCACACTGTAATTACCTTATGTTCTCTTATTTGACTTGAAAAAACTCAAAAAGCATAGAAATGTTTCAATTTTGTTTACGAATATTCGATTATAAAAGCATTTCATACTTTAAAAATTGAACATCTTAAATATGAAAATATCTCATGATTTTTTTTTACTATATTTTCTTATTTTTGTATTCGCCTTCATATAATAAATCAAGCTAAAACCCATTATTATAACTAAAGTTTCGACATCGGGCAAAAAAATAAAGAATTATTATTTTCTGAAAATGAATCTGTCGGTCTAAAATTATAAAAGAAAAACAGAAAAAATGAAAGGAATTAGTATCATGGAATAAAGTTTCAAAAATTTAATGACAAAAAAAGGTTTTGAATAGCTGTATACCGACTCTATCACTTAAATGGCTTATTATGCAAAATTTAAACTCGGATTATGCATCAATTTTTTTTTTTTGTCTTCTAATACGATTTTTTCTATCTTTTTATATTAATGATTCTCTAAATTTTATCCTTAATAATTTAGGGGTATGAATGTATGAATAAAATTAGAAAGAATACACAAATTCGAAAAAATAAAAATTACCGTAATCTTGCTAAGCGTACCTCTTCATTCTTTAAAATTTAATTTCGTAACATTTTTCAAGTTAATTAGAGTCGAATAAAAGGCGGAATTCCACTCGTCAATAGGCTTGTTAAATACTTGATGCATTATAATCATGACTATTTTTTTTTTTAATTATTCACTTTTCGTTTTTGTAAATTAATGGTTGATATATTTAGATGTATAATTATTAATTATACTTACTATATTTCTTAAAAAAATATTCTTTTACTGTTTTGAGAATTCTTGACTAAATTGCAAAAAAAAAAATAATCTTTTGATATCAATAATAATTTCGAACTAACTTGAAAATCGATGATTCTAACTTTATAAAAAACTTCTTGTTGGTCTTTTTTAATTTATAAATTTTAAAAATATTAATATTCAAAATTGAAAACAATTTCAAATTTCAAAGAGAGAAAAAAAAATTGGATTTTTTTTTCTCTAAAAATGAGTTACAGGTACTAAAATCGATCAAGTTTATTTCAAATATTTTCTTTATCAAAATTATTCGAATTTTTTACATTTTCTAAAAATATTAAAAGGCTACGCATCAAATAATTCTGATTGAATACCTTATATAAGCCATTTGAAGATTTATTCAATATCTATTAGTACAACTAACGTGAAAAAAGCGGATTTCTTTCACGATCTTTAATCTTATTTGTAAAATGATGGGCTTTGAAAATCATTTCCCATTTGTGACATTTTATTTGGATATTTTTTTGTTTTTTATAATCATTTTTAGCTACATTTGAAATTTAAATATCTTCTTCCCATTACTTCATGTGATTTGTAAAAATTACCTTATAGTTTTTAATTTTAGAAACAAGTATTGCTGAATATGCTTTACAAATAAATTTTACTCTCGCTTTCATTCTGATTTGTTTTTTTTATCAATCATACAATGGGATTTTTATATTGCATTCTAAATTATTTCGAAATGCAAAACTTCAAATAAATCACTGCGTCAAATTAAAAGTATGAATTTGTAAAAATATTGGATAAATTAAGTTTTCCCAAAAGTAATTTATATATGACTGAAAATATTTAGATTACGTAATGCTAAAACTTATAAAGAGCCATCCGAGATCATTGAAAAAGAGGAATTATTTCTTACGGAACGATATAAAATGTATAAAATTTAGTACATTTTTATGACTCTTTTTTTTAAAATGACTTTACTTTTCTGACTAAGTATTCAATTCTCTTCACAAATGTATTTTGCGTGTTTCTTCCTCATTTTCATCAAATTTTTCATTTATCCGGAACAACTAAAAAATTTAGAATAATTTTTTCTTGCTAAAATCATTCGCTTCATTTGATAGCCATTTGATATTACGTAATAAACTATATTAAACAATGCTTTTTATATATTCGATACACTTACTGAAAAAAATTGAATCGAATATATATTTTGATATAGGAAAATTTCCTTCAAATTGTATTAGATTTATAAACCTCACAAATATAATGCCGAAAATTAAAATAAGTTATTATTAGACAGCGACCTATTGACCAAATCGTTCTAAAAAAATCTGATTATTGAGCTAATGGTAGCCAACTAGGTTTAGTTGATATAGTTGATTTTTATCAAATTCAAGCAAATTAATGTATGGCCATTCATTTTTACGTGAATTTTATTTTCTATCTTTTCTTTTTATTTCCTATCTTGTTTAAAGGCCATCGACAATTTATCATAATTTAGTCAATTTGTATGATTGTTTCATGATATAAAGGTAGTTATATAAAAGTTACATAAAAAAAAAAAAAAATAAAAGATGCACCGAAAACGAATCATTCATAGCTTTACAAGAGGCTGATTTTAAATAATTATGCTACGTTTATTAAATATTGCTTTTAAATTTTCACCCTAGACTAACACTTTCGTCGACTTGATTGTAATTTATTATAGACGGATTATTGTCAATTTTTTATCTGTTTCAGATTTGATATAAATATGCTATATATGATCATTATTTGATCCTCGTATCTAATTTTAGCGGATTCAAGCATTTTTTATCTAATTCATTTTACATTTGTGATCTTGACATTCAAGAAATTTCTCACTTTGCTTGTTTCAGACATGAAGAAATATTTAAGTTTTACGAATGTTTGTATAATGTAAGAATTTGTGAAAAATATCTTGTACTTTTTTAATAGACCTATTGATAAATCTTTTTATTTTGCATTTTGCATAATACAAGTATGTATATTATCTTACATTAAATTTTATATCTTTAAATATATTTTTATTGTCAAAGAAAAAGTGAAAAAATGGCCATCACAATCAAAAAGGCAATTTACACATATAAAATTCCATTTATCAAAGAATCTATTTTGAGAATTCGAGAGCTACTCTAATTTACTTGCTATGTGTGCGAATGAAGCAAAAAACTTAATTATACTAAAGAACACAACTTAATACCTGCCATTCAAATTGTCAATTACAACACTTCCAATTTAGTGTTAGCCACTTTTTTTTAATATACAAAATCAGTCGAGCACATTTGTTTCGAATTATTATTTCAAAATTTTAAAACGACATAAAAATCAGAGGAAAAACATCTGTTATATTCGAATCTTTTTGAATTTTATTTTTACGAAATTCGAATATAAAATAATTATAGACATACGTAGTTAATGTTTTGCATTCATGCAGGCTAATGCTGATTATTATTTTACTTGCCACATAAATAGATGCTAGAGCACAAATAATCAATCTGTTTATTAAATATTTAGAAAGCTATTTTTCTTTTGATTTAACAGTATTGTGGGAAATATTTTTATTCGGCAAATATTTAGGAAATGGCCAAATGATCAATTCTATAATTGTAAGGCGGTCTGTTGTTGAAAGATTATCCATGCATGCAATGGTTTTGCAAAAACATTGAATCACTAAATTTTTTATTTCTAAATTTTTCAATTGTTTTGTTATATTTGAACATCATTAATGGCAATTTGTGATTGAAAATTTAGTGTTTATTTTATTTTTTTATTATTTCTTTTTTTTTCGGTTTTTTTTTTTTTTTATATCTCTAATTAGATTAAAATTTGCATTTCTCGTGAATGTTAAATTACTTATCTAAATACGTTTTTTTAAATTTTGTACATCATTTTTTTTTTTTTTTTTAATTATTGTGGTCAGCAGGGAACATATTGTCTACTTATTGTTAAATAAATTTTTTAATAATTTAAATTAATATAATTTTTAATTATCTAAAAAGGCTATATTCACACTGGCTCGAAACTAGAACCACCATCTAGGCCTTCGTTCAATTGGGACGATCCACAGTTTAGACCTTATTTTGACAATGTATATCCCCTTAATGTAACATCACAATTAGGAAAGACTGCATATCTTCAATGTGCGATTAGACAATTAGGTGATCGAACTGTGAGTATGAAATGGATATTAAATTTTCGAAAATTTCGAAATTATTTAAAATATGAAATATGATAGTTCGCTAATTTAGAAAACTATGCAATTTAGTGAGTCTTGATTTTCATTCGAATTTATTTAAAATTAATAAAATATATTCATTTCTGTAGCCATCAAATTACCATTTTATTCATTTTTTGACATTTTGTTTTCACATTTTTTGAATTAAACTCCATTATTTTCTATAATTCAATTTTTTTGCTTCGCACCTACTCTTTGTGTTCATATTATTATCACACTAATTAAGACACACCTTACATTCTTTTTTTGAAAAAATCTTAATATAATATTAAATATAATTCAATATTTATATGATTACAATGTATTTTAAGACTATTTTTTATGCGTAAACTTACGAAGCTTGAATACGAAGATTTGAATAGTTTTTGAAGTTTGATATATTGTCTATTTATATTGTCTATAATTAGGAAGTTAAAAACGACAAGTAAACTTTCTATATAGAAATTTCCTATGATGATTTGGAAATACAGAAATAAACAAATTTCATATATTATCAAGCACTGACTTTTTTGAAAAAATTTAGACGTTTTATTTTTTGGCACATATGCAAATGGAAAAAATATATTAATTAATTTTACTATTATTCACACCCTAAACTAGCAATTCGATTTTATTCAGTTCAATTAAACCGTCCATTTAATCAAATTCTAATTCTTTTCATATCTTTCAAATATTTATACAGCTGAAATTTTTTTTAATCAAATTTTTTTATATAATTGAAGCAATATTCTGTGTTGAACTTGATGTGTTCGGCAGATAATTTCTTTTTATAATTTCAAGATTTCAATTTATAATATATTTTTTCTATTTTCATACATTGTAGTAAATAGATCATTAATCAAGTTTTAACTCTTCACACTCTCAATTATTTGCTTATCTCTTGTAGAAAATTTTTAGTATCCGCTCAAAGTCATCTTTATATCGATTAAATCGATTCTATTTCGATAAAATTTTCAACGATATATCACCTTTTAAAAATATTTAAGCATTAACTATTATTTGTAAATTTTCTTCATCATAGCATTTATCTGAAGCTCTTACGAAATATATAACCATACTTGAAAATTTTTATCTAACAGGTAAAGTTTTTTATCTTCTGGTTCGTTAAGAACATCATTAAATGTGTAAGATATTGAAAATGCTCATCATTTTGAAATAAGAATTCTGCAGCTGGCATGAAAATTTAATTAACCGAAAGAGCGTATGTAAAATTTTCTGTTCTCTAATGATCTTATTTGAAGAATAGTTTATTGATTGTAAACGTTTAAATATATTTTCTAATATATATATTTTATACTCTTCTTTATCTGAATTGTCGAAAAAAAATTTGCCCAAATTACCCGAATCAACTCATCGACTGAATCATCATTTTTTATTTTCGTCAATTCTTCAAGTAGACATTTTTAAAATCTACTTGTTGTTTCCTAAAAAGTAGAAAGAAGCAAATTTTTAATTGTATAAAATTTTAATGATGATTCTTTCTTTTTCGATAATATTGAGTTATAAACTTCAAAAAATAGTGAAACTAAGTTTATTGAAAAAAACGAATATTAAAATTAAATTAGAAAATTTTTAATGTCAAGTTAAAAAGTAATTACTATACGCAATAACAGACAACTAATTCAATCGAATCATATATTCATCATTTTTATATTTTTTTTTATATTTATATATGTATTATATATAAATAAGAATAAAAATTTCTAATTTATTTTTTTCACTTTAGGTTTCTTGGGTTCGTCAGCGCGATTTGCACATTTTAACTGTTGGAAGCTATACCTATACTTCAGATCAGCGCTTTTCATGTGTTCATCGAGAAGAAACAGGAACTTGGACCCTTGAAATAAAATATATTCGTAAAGAAGATCAAGGTGAATCAAGTGCTATTAGCTTTTGTTCGAACTCTTATTTAATTGCTGAATTATATATATTGAAACTTTTTTTTTCTTTATTTTGTCAAATTCGTCTAATTTGTATTTTATTTTTAGGAATCTACGAATGTCAAATTTCGACAGAACCCAAATTAAGCTTTTCAGTTAGATTAAGTGTCGAAGGTAAATTAAATTTTTTTTTTTCTTGTGTATCATCAAATACTTGAAATAAATTCAATCATTTAGAAAATTTTAAAAAAATTGATAGACTTCTTTTTATAATGATTGATAAATTTAACTAATGACTTAGCTTTTAATGCACGGTTTTCACATGTATATTTTTCTTGAATTTCCAACCTACAAATTAATAATTTAGCACGTAATTCAACATGAAAAATATTTGGCCAGGTTTTGCAAATCTCATCGGGAAACTATTTTCTTTTATTATTTTTGTTTTCGAAATTGAATTGATAAAATTATTTTTTTTTTTTTCTTCGTTCTTAGTAATTTTAATTTTTTCCATTGCAGCGACGAAAGCTATCATACCAGAAGGACCTCTTATTCAACTAGCACCCAAATCTCGATTAAAACTAACTTGTTTGCTAGAAGCTAACTATCAAACGCGGCAAAGTTTACCATCATTTGTTTTCTGGTATAAGGATGGTTTTTTAATTAATTACTTGACTGGAAGGTCAGAATTAAGAGTGATAAGTAATTTTATTAATGGTCATCATTATTATAAGCGAAATGAATGGCCTACTTCAAATTTTAATGTTGAAAAAAAATCAAATTCTTTGCGTTACAATTCACACCCTCATTCACTATCATTTCATTATCATCATCATAGCAAGCAACATTTACGTAACTTAACTAATAATAATTACCATCAACTTCTTGATACAAAACCATCAACAGATTTTCATTTATCGTATTTGAGTAAAAAAAGCGAAAATGAAGGTTTTTTCGATGATGAACTTATCGAACGCGAAAATTTGAAAAGCAATAATGAAATCATAGTAAGCATATTAACCATTGATGGTGTTAAGACGTCTGATTCGGGAGAGTATTCCTGTAAACCCAGCTATGCAGAGTTTGCAAATTGCACTGTTCAAGTATTTAAAGAAGGTAAGCGTATATATACTTTATTCATGTTGCAATTTATTGATTGCAAGATGCTTTTAAAAATGCTTTAAGAAAATTATTTTATTACCCTAAAATGCTTATTAATTTAATAAAAAGTGAAATTGAATCATTTATTTAGTTATCATTATTTTCATCTTAGTAATAAAGTTTTTTTATATGGGCTTTCAAGAACAAAATTGTTAACTCAGCTTGTAATATCTATTAATTTGATTTTTATTTTATAAAATTAATTCATTACAAAAACGACTTCAAATGTAGAAAATAATCGAGGGGTACCAGTGTCGAGTTCGAATCAACAAGCCAACATATACTCTGATGGTAATTATGAAGAAGAATCTAGAAGTATTGAGTTTTTCGACGAAAAAGAAAATTTTTACATCATGAGGCGATCACCAGTAAATTTACCTTCTAACGCATCGAATTCTTTAAATTTATTATCAAATCTGATTTGGATAAGTTTAGTAACATGCATAATATTATTTATCATATAAAGATTTTACTAAATAATTTTTTCTATACTAATTTTATAAAAAAATTATGTAAAAAGATTTATTGTTAAAATTGTATATAGATCTTTAATTTTTATTCATTGATTCATTTTTGAATAAATTCATGTCATAATTTTTATAATTTTTTTTTATGAAATAAAAGATATTTTCCATGTAATCAAAATTTTGTTCATGTAAATTCATGTCTTTGCAGGCATGAATATTGAAAATCAAAAGGTTAGAATCTGATTTTAAACATTGAAATAATTCTTGCAATCAGAAAGGAAAATAAATATCGATATAAATAGACATATTTTATACTTCCTAAATTCATTACTTTCAAAAAATTTTTTGAGGATCGTAAAAATTTAATGTATCAATTATTTATTTAAGGTTTATAAAATTGTATAATTATTAAATCTTATTTGTATTTAAGAAATATAAAATTTTCCAAACCATCAGAAGCCAAAAGTTTTGTGTATTTATTTTATGAAAAAAAATATTGAATTGTTACAAATAAGACCTATTGTTTAATTAGAGTATTTATCACATATAAACGTGTACTTGGATAGTTTTATTAAGAATTAATTGAAAACAAACCAATATGATTATATGATGAATGTGTTTCGTTCATAAACTTAAAAAAAATTCAATATTTATTTTAAAAAAAGTTCTGGATTGGAAAAAAAATATTAATAAAAAATTTTAAAATTTTTCTACATTCTATTAAATTTGTTTTAATTTTTAAGATATTTTTTGATTAAAAATTTTCATTCGAATTATTTTTATGATTGTTGATACTTTTATTTCAATTTCAAAATTAATCAATTTTTGTGAATTCCGATACATCCAGATAGATTTAATCACTAAGTTCTTAAAATTGAAATTGAAAATTAATATCGAAAGATTATTGAATCGAAAAGAAAAAAATAAAGTTAGACCTGAAAATTTAGAAAAGGAGAGTTTGAAAAAAAATTTTTTTTTAATTATAATGCTATAATTCATAACTGCATGCGATTTATTGATGACCGGATATTATTAAAATAATGACTCATTGTTGGAAAAAAATTAATTACAAATTGAAAAATTTGATTCGTAGTGAATTCTTAATGAAATTAAGTCAGGTAGCTTTTCAAAAAGAATTTTTTTTTCTTAAAAATACGCTCTTGTCGTTTCAAACCATTAATAAATGGTCGGATGAAAACTAATCCTAGTTTACAAAAATATAGGCTTCAAACGCATATTCACCATGAAATATAGATCACAAAAAAATGTAAGCATTTTTAAATATTTATTAGACTAATATGAAAATTTTGAATTCATTTTGCGTGGAATATATTTATGGAATGAAATAATTAAATTTATAGATTATTATTAAAATTTGAAAAAGAATAATCTGTTGATTTCTAAAAAAAGTTTTTTTCATTCAAAAATTTTTATGATTTAAGAATATTATAACCAAATTTGATCAAAAAATAATTTTTATTTTATCTTTAAGAAACGTTACCTAAATGATTAAGATTTAATCTAAGCTTGTAATCATACTTGTCAATTCGTAAAAAATTTTCTAAAAATTCTATTATCTGAAATATTTTTTCTATCCAAACTTAATATTTGTTTTTTTTTTCTTTTATTTATATTTATAAAGTTTAAAATCAGCTTGGATTTAAATAAAGATTATTTTTCTAAAAAATAAAAAATTTAAATTAGTAAATGTTTTTTTGGCGCTTTTGATTTCAAATTTTTAGTTATAGAATCTTATAAAAAATAAAAATACGAAAAATGCGTCCATCTAGTTGAAGTCGCATGGAACTAAAAAATTGATCGAAGCTTCAGTTCGAAAAAGATGTGAAGTGTATATTTATATGTGTATATACAAGAAAATTTCAACTATTTCTCTCATAGTTCTCAGATTAAATATATTAGTTTAAAAATATATATTTTTTTGTATTTTGTCACTTTATATCTAAATTTTTATATGAAATTTTTATTAGATCAATGATTAAAACCATTTTTTAATTATTTTAATATTTTGATTTGAAAATTTAATTATTAATTTAAACTTTTTTATAAATTTTTATATCACGACTTAAAAATTTTGTATCTGATATTCATTAAATACTTAATTGCTTACTTTTTTATCTAATTTTTTCAATTGAAATTTAATTTTCTTTTATTATCATCTAGAAGCGGAAATGTAGTTTTCAATAATTAATATTTTTTTCTCATCATCTGTCTATAGCCAAAATAGTAATAAATATACTTTTTTTTATTCGCACAAAAAAATAACAATAAATTGCCAATATTAAGTAGTTTTAATTTAGTGAACGCAGTGTATTTATTAAAACTCTTTTGGAGCCGGTACAATGTTCGATGAAGGCTACATTCAAACGGCATTACCTTCAAATTTAACCAAATCATCCAATTTATCATCTAAAGCTCAAGATTTCGATATTATTTCTCCACAATTAACACAGTCTTCCAAAAGTAAGTATTCTGATATCATTTCTATTGTTCTAATGTAAATAATTAATGATTAAAAAAAAATTATTATACGTTTTTTCCCTTGTCAAACATCAAAAAAGAAAATATATTTCACGAAGCAGTCATCAAAAACGATATTAATAAAGTAAATTCTTTGATAGAAGCCAATATACCAGTAAACAGTAAAATACATGTAAGTTTTTTAGATACTATTTCATTTTAAATTATATAATTTTAAATAAATTAATTCTTATTCATTTTAAATAGCTTGATAGGACACCATTGCATTGGGCAGCGATGCATGGACATTTAGAATTAATTGATATTCTCGTTACTAATTCAGCAGATCTGGAAGCAGAAGATAAACTTGGAATGACTCCATTACTAGTTGCTGTAAGTTACTTCAAGAAAAATTTTCAAAATTAATAAATTATTATGATCATTTTAATTATTGAAATCATATTTTGATTGCTATTTGCATTTAAAGGCATGGTACGGTCATGTTCAAGCTGTTGAAAGATTGTTAGCATGGGGTTCTAATCCACAAGTGATTGATAAAAAAGGTGAAACTATCCTTCATTGTGCCAGTAAAAATGATCATTTTGATGTCATCAAATTTTTATTAAATACCTGCTTAAATCGATTGAATCTAGACGCTCAAGATGGTCGTAAATTACAGACAGCTCTTCATTTTGCAGTTATTGAATCAGATGTAGATATAGTTAATAGATTAATTGAATGTGGGGCTTCACTTAGCATCAAAGATAAGGTAATATTATGAAATTTAAATAAAGAAAATGTTCCAAAGTAAATTTTTTTTAGAATGAGCGTACCTGTCTTCATTGGGCCGCAGTAAAAGGATATTCAGACATTTTAGAAAGTCTTTTACATAACAAAAATATAGATATAAATACAAGGGATGCTGATGGAAAATCAGCTCTTCTTTTGGCTTGCGAATTCGGGCATAAAAAATGTGCAAAATTACTTCTTGAAAATGGTTCAGATGTATACCACACAGACAACGAGGGTAGAACTGCTTTGCACATAGCGAGTTCTTTAGGTTATACTTCAGTATGCGAAGTTATTTTATCAAGTAATTCGAATAATCCACTTAAAATAAGAGAAAAGAAAGGAAATACAGCTTTACATTTAGCAGTGATGGGTAATCATTATAACACTGTTCAATTACTTATTGAAAATGGTGCTTCAATTAATGCGATGAACAGCGTAAGTTGATAATAATTATTTAATTTTTATTTTGAATTTTAATTAAATTGCAATCAATTTTATTTAGCGACAGCAAGCACCCTTACATGTTGCTTGTGAAATGGGATTCGTTGAAACAGCTCAGGTACTAATATCTCATGGAGCTGATTTTACAATTTCAGAAAAAGCCTCTGGTCGAACTGCTTTGTATATTGCTGCTCGAGGTAGCTATCCAGCTATCGTGGATTTATTAATAAAAGCTGATCGTAATAGACAATCCAATTCATCTAATATATACTCTCAATTATCGAGAAATTGTAGTCTAGAACGAAATATATCACTTGACTCCACAGATACACACAAAACTTATTTGACGTCTGATAGTAGTGATATGACATCAAATCAATTACAATATCAATTAAGTAGACAACAAAGCGAATATTCACAATATGAATTCGATTCAACTGCTTTGATTCAGCAACAAATTAATTCGCTCAAACACCCACCTCAAACAGCTAATAAAGCAACTAGTCACCAATCACTTAATTCGCATAGTAATAGTTTTAGAAAACAATTATATAGCAATAATGCTAAACCAATGCGTGATGTTCTACGTTTAGTTGCCAAACATTATTTAGATCCCCAAGATTGGAAAGAATTGGCTAAATTATGGCAATTTACAGATGAACATATTAAAGCTATTGAACATCAATACACAGGAAAAACATCATACAAAGAGCATGGATTTCGAATGATGCTTATTTGGTTCGCAGGATTGAATAGTTTACCATCAAATGCGAATTCAAGCGCATTAAAAGAACTGCTTGAAGCTCTTCGAATAATTGGCCGAAAAGATGTAGCAGAACGTATTCGAAAAAAGATTGATGACGGAGAATTTCAGAATTCGACCAAGATCACAGAAGTTTTATCCAGGCACGCACTAAACAATAAATTAAGTAGCCTGATGGTAGACGAAATAACTGACGGAATCAAATTAGGACAGAGTATAATAAGAATTGTAGCAAGTGTAGTGGGCTTGAGAAGAGACGAACAAAGACGAAGATGTGACTGTTTTCCTTTAAATAATAATTCATGCAGTTATTGTTCGTTATTTTGATCAGGACATGGAAATGACTGATTTTTTTTTCTAATATATACTGAAAATTAAGAAAGTAAAAATATCAATCAAATTTGTCATTAAAATCATAAAAAAATTCATTGGGAAACGAGTTTCAAGTTTTTTTTTTGTTTTATTTTAAAATTTTTGCACATGTTATATAATCGGATTTTTAAATTTTTTTTTATCTTGTTTGATTGTCAACAGATGGCTTATGTTACATTATTATATATATAGATTAATTCAATTTTTATTAGCTAATATATTTTAAAATTTCGACAATAAACTTTGAGTTGTTACTTGTGAAGAAAGAAAAACAAAATAGAAACAAGAATGGGTAAGTAATATTTTGTGAGAAAAATTCACTAAATTATTTTCTAGAGTTTTTATTTTTTTTCGCCCCAATATTATATTTTTTATTTGAAATAATTACTTATCTAGCAAATTTAATTGTCAATTTATGATTATTTTATTTTCGCAATTAAATAATCTTTTGGAATACTTAAAATATATTCATAAGCTTTTCTAAATTTTTTACATAATATTCGAAATATTTTTTTTGCTTGATTAATTTTTTGCTAAGTTTTATTACATACATATGTAAAATATCGAAATTTCGAGTCGATTGAAATTTAAAATATAAGTTTTACTGACCTTTCTCATTTAAGCATAATTTTGATAAATTTTCATACAAATAATTTTTTGAGTTTTCAAAATCAAATCAAGTATTTGATGCATATTTGATAAAATATTACTTGATTTTCATTATTATTTTTTTCTTTTTTTTTATTTTAATGGATTAAGTTTTTTGTTTTTGATCTTATATGAGAAAGAATAGATTTCATATATCACTATTTTTTAAACGAATTTTCAAAGTCATATAGAACTATATGGAATTTGTTTTCGATTTCATCTCTGTATTTTGATTTTTCATCTTTTTTTGAAAAAATAGAGATTGCTTTTATAATTGAAGTAGTCTGTTTAATTTTTTTTTTTATCATTCAAAATAAATGTTATTTTTGAATATTCAAAAAAAAGAAAAGTCTTTGAAAGATTTGATTTGAGAATAAGAAAAATTAATCAAATATGTAAAATAATATGGATAAGAAATTTTATCTTTTGAAAGAGTTTTAAAAAGTCTAAGTAGTACAGAGATTTTTCGCCAATGTTGATCATTTTAAGATTTGAGATATCGATTCATATTTAAAAAAATATATTATTGAAATCATCCTCAACTTGATTGATGAAAAAAAAATTAGCCAATATCTCATTATATAATAATTCGGTCCAATAGTACATTTAATTTATTAATAAAATAGAATTGTGCCTTAATAATTATGATTATTATGTTTTATATAAAATATTTTCAATTCAATTTTTAATTCGTTATTATTTTTATTTATATATTATTATTTTAAAATTGATTAATTGAATTTTAATAATAAAATTACATTTTGAGTTTACAATAAATAGTGTATAAAAATAATCGTGTTATTTGTTTTTGCAAATCACTAAATGATTTTTTATCAGCCGATGATTGACGATGCGTTCAAAATTGATTCGAGATTAATATGCAAACTTATAATAAATCAAATGAATTTCTTCCAAATAAATTGTTCGAATTGAAATTTCTATTTTTATCAGATAGAAAAAATAAATTTGTACGATCCATCGAGTGCGCTTTTTTAATACTTTATATATTACGCTGTTCAAGATCATTTCAAAGAAATCTTTTTATCAATCAAATCAGAAAACAAAATAGAAAAATTAAATACCTTTTTTTCAATTTACGATTTTTTTCCGTATTAAAATTGTTTTTTAGTAACTATGAATGGTACTCATGTTTTTCGATTCAAATAATTTTCAGTTTGTTCTATATGTTGCTTTCCGTTTGTCATGTCCATGCAATTTTTATTTTTTTAGATAGTTCTTTTATTTATTATTATTTTGATTGATCAAAAAAAACTTAAATATTTAATTTAGTTAGCTCAATCCATAAAAATTTATTGAAGTTTTTTTCCAAAATTTATAAATGTTATTTATTATAATATCAATATTGTATACGATATATATGTTATAAATATGATGAATACTAGATATATCAATTTATTTTCAGTTGATGAAAGCCAAAATGGTGCTCTTTACAATCTTTATTCATAAGGGAATAAAAAATTCGCCTTCTAATAATTACTCGCCAGGATTTAATATTGTGATTCGACCAGCAGGCAAAAGTTTCGACTACTGTAATTTAAAAATAAATAATCAGCACTAAATGCCCTTGTTGTGATCGCGATTCATTTAGAAGACAATTTATCTTTAAAGCCAATCAAGATGCTACATTTGCAGTTGCAGGTTAAAGCCTAATTTTCTGCAATTTAGGATCAATGATTTTGAAATATAAATAATATAAATAAATTCATTTTTATTATATAGAAAATGTTAAGAATGAAACGTTTAGGCCAGAAACTGAAAAAAAATAAGTTTGAAATGGGTTAAATTTTTATATTAGGCTAAAAAATTTTTTTTAGATAAAACAATATGTGTACTGAAAAATTTAAAAATTTAATCAAAAATTGTGAGATTAATTATATAAAATTCAAAAAAAAACTTTTTTATTGACGAATAGACTCATCTTTTTGTTAAAAAAAAATAATAAAAAACAATCACAAAATAATAGACAATCAAAAATTAATCGTCAAAAGATATAAAAAAAATAAATTCGACAATTATTCTGAAAATGGAATTTTTTTTCCTCAAAAATGAGATGAGCAATAGAATTGAAACTGAAGATCATAATACTAAAGACAATGCTGCGATAGATAAATTTAATAAATACTACATATTTTACAATAATCGGAGGATTGATTTAGGGAGCCTTTTTGAGCATTATACAATATAAAAGTTTCAATCAAGTTTTTATCTTATTTATTGACAAAAATATTAATTGTTAATTTATTTTTTGTTATTGAGTAGTACTAAGAATTACAATATATCTTGATGTATTCAGTTGAAAAAATATTTTTTTATATTTTCGATATATTTTTTTTCTTTTATGTTCTTAATAATACCAAGCTGTTGGTCATTTTGAAGACAATACTTTTATTGGATCAGACAATCGAATAAAAAATCTCGAACACTTGAAATGGTGAATCTAATTCATTTTTTAATGGGCATTCTATAAGAAACCATGAATGTGTTAAGAGAAAAAAATGATTTTTTTTTATTTGTCTAAATGGTTGTCGATTATAATAAATTTTTTTTTAACAACCTAAAAAATCAATGAAATTAATTAGACTAAATAAATTTCGTTTAAGTTGTGAAATTCATATAAAAAAATACAGATAATAAAAAAAAATACCGATAAAAAAAAAATTAACATAAAACAAATTATCAATTGAACATAAGATTAGATCTCGAATCTATGAAGAAAAGTGTTGATCGTTATGACGATATTTGCATTGATAAAATAAAAATTTACATCAGATTTGAGACACAGGCATCTATGGGTTGTAAGAAATTATGGTATAAAATTTTATTCCGTCAAATTAACTCAATTTTTTAAATATAGAAAGTAAATGTTAAAAAATAATAAATAAAATGTATTTAATTTTTTTTTGCATGTATCAATAAATATGTTTTAACGTTTTATTTAGAAGAATATGTGGGAACCTTTTTTTTCAAATTTTTTCAGTTCATCATATTATTCTAAAATTGAATAAAAAATTTTCAACAATTAAGCTTAAAATTTCAAGCCCAAATTCGGAACAAATGCAGATTTTAACTTATAATTCATCAATTAAGTTAAACTTACACTTTCACTATGTTTCAAGATGTGAGCGTATATTTTCGAATTCGGAAATTAATTCTTATTAAATATATTTCAAGTTCTCTTGAATTTTATATTTTTATTTTTTTGCTTAAATATTTGCGATATTTTTTTTTCTTTTAAATTCTCAACTCGATATTTTTTCAAAACTAAAAAATTGATTAATTATTTTTTGAAGTTTCAAAAATTTTCGCCTTCTGAATTATGGAACTTTAAATTTTTAAAAGATATTTTGATAACGATATTAAAGAAAAAATTATTTTTTTTTTTCTACTATTTTCTGGATCGGAATTTTCGATTCTTCAGAATAAAAAAAAAATTGGTATAATTTCATTACATTAAATGAATACTTTTCAAATTTTTCATGAAATTTTCACTAGATTTTTTTTTAAAACATAAACCAAATGTAAAAATGTAAAAAATAAAATTTTTTAATTACAAATGATTATTATTGGTGAATTTTCGAACTTCATATATATTAATCCATTCTCGTCATTCAATTTATTAAAATCTGTCTTTCTAATTATGCAATAAAAAATTCACAAAAATTAGAAAAGGATTTAATATTTTTATCAAATTTGATTTTTATGTGAGAATGATAATGTGTAAATAGAAACTTTCTTATTATATCTAATATGAAGAATCTCATGATGCGACGAAAGGAAAAGACTTATAATATTTTTCAGCCAATGTTTATTGATATTGAGATACAATTATAATAAAAAAATTTATTTTAAATTTTTCCATCTAATATCCTATTCGAAAAAAAAGAATTTGTTCTTTTATAACTTATTTAAATATTCAAATTGAATAAATTAATGATCTTCAACAATTACTATTAGAAGTTTGAAATGAATATTATTATTTGTAATTTATCTGCAAATTTCCCCAAAGGAATTTGATGGGTCACAATAATCGTAGTAACTTATCATTTCACCTCAAAATTTTCTAGATCATAATTTACTCGATCTGATTCACATATAGTTTTTTAAAATAATAATAGCGATAGAAAATTTCTGGTTATGAAATTTCGCAAGTGACTTATCAATAGACCGATGGTGTAAGGGAAAGAATTTGATTTTAAAATTTTTTTATTAGACCACATAATTTTAAAGCTTTCAATATATAAATATTATTAATAATAATAAAAATAAGTACTTTCAGAAAAAAAAATTAGGTGTTCACTAATTTATATTTTAGAGAATAAAATGACAGAAAATTTATGTAAAATTGGTTATAGTTGATTAGAAAAAATTTTGTTGAAAATTTAGATCTGAAGAGTTTTTAACAAATTTTTGCTTCTCAATATTCACCTAATTTAAACTTAAAGTTAGTGATTCAGTTATTTTTTTCTTTGAATTTTAATTGTGATTGCAAAAAAAAATTGATAGTGTGCAAAAATTATTTAATAATTTGTCTGACAATTCATTACGAATTCTTATCTCCTCCGATCGGACTCAAAAAAATTTTGCCCTCATTCGTTAAATTTACATTTTTTCTTTTCGATTTATTAATTAGCTTAATTTTGATTTGATCAAAATTTGCAATTTTTTATTTAATTTTATCCGTTCGTATCCATGTTGTAAAGGATTCAAAAAAAAATTTTCAAGTTTTTAAACAAATGTGAAATTCAAATGTATAAATTGTGATGTTAACATCATATAAGTGTATATAGATATAATTTTTATTCTAATTACTGGTGATTTAAATAACATAGTCTCAAATAATAATTAATCAAAAATTACTTGTAGCACATTCAAATTTTGTTCTTTATTGAATGTCAACAAAGTCTTGCAAACAATATTTAAATTTCCTCATCGAATTTGTTTAGTTCCTTTTTAATTATTTTGTCTCATGTGATACAAAAAAAATTATAATGAATTATAATTCAATTGAATTTTAGAGAAATCATACGTGAATAAACATTTTTTTTTTTTGTTATATCAAAAAGACATTTCAAAAAAATTAGAAATTAAGAAATATTTATTTTTCATATTTATTAAAATGCGCATTGTGTAGTGAATCAACATAATTATGACAATTATCCGCTGCTCAGTTTAGCTAAATATTAAGCTAAATATTATCCGATCAAAAATGACTAATCTTAATATTATTGTTAGTAAATTTCAGTTTTTGTCATTAGTTTAAAAGCAGAAGAAAAAACAAAAATTTATTTTAAAGTTTAAAGAATAGGTGCAGTATTTTAAATTTATTTAAATTTTAAATTAATACAACTCACTCGTACACTTGCAAAAGAGGAGAAATGAAAATTAAACTTAAAATGACAAATAAATTTAATGAGAAGGATGTACTTAAACATATCCATTATATCTATATAGCATTACATATTATTTGAATTTAGAGATATACATTTATAGAAAAGATAAGCGAATGGCAGTACTGAAATAAGAAAAAAATATATATTTAAAGCACAAAATGATTAAAATTATATAGAGTAAGAAAAATTTAAATTTAGTTTGCAGAAAACAGGAAACATTTGTTTTTCTTCTAATAAATAGCACTGTGAGGTAATATTTACGCTTCAAAATTTACTTGTACGGAAATCTATATTCAATCGAGTTATATTATATTCTTCGAACAATAAAA
>BLXL01010191.1:0-21284 GCA_023170135.1 Acarapis woodi
AAATTAGATTATCGAATCCATACTGAGAAAATCAAAATATCTCAAAAATAATCTGAACAATTTAAATAGCCTCAAGTTCAAAGTTAAATAAAGCAAGAAATTATTATCAGAGAAAGAAATTTCAAAAATTTGAAACCATCAACTAGAATTAGAATTTCGCAAAATAGCAAAAAAAATACGGTTTTGATTTGATCTAGAATTAATAAATTAACGGAAAATCTAAACCTATTAAATTTATTTTTAATGTAATAAAATATTTTTGATGTTTGTTTTAATTTTGATTTATTTTGCTTCCAGCTCGTAGCTTATAATTTATTATAAAGTTAGAATTGAAATATACAATTTCTTCAAAAAGTCCTAGTTATTTTTTGGCAAAAGGGTTAAAACAAGAGTTAATTATTATTAATAACTTCGTTTCGTTTACAAAACGATTTAAGTAAAGATTAAGGAAGAATAAAAAATACAATTTATAAATGTCAAAATTAAGAAACAGATTCAACAAAAAATATTCTAAGCCAAATGTAAAATACATTCAACATTTTTTTTTAGTTGAATTATATTAAATTTGTGGTAAATAAAAATATTTAGGGAAAAAATATTTATAAATTTGCAATTATGAAAATTCTTTTTTTGTTGTTTAGACAAAAAAAAAAAAAAAAAGATATTCTTTAAATGCTTTGTAATATAATATAAAAAATAATAGATTTTCGATTTACAGAAATAACTATTTTTAAAATCTAGGATAAAATCAAAAGATTTAATTATAATCAAAAATTTATCTATTTTTATTTTCAACTTATTACAATTTATTGAAAAAATTTATATTTAAAAAAAAAATTAAAATTAAAACTTGACATATTCAAATAAAATAGCAAAATTATGAAATGACTCAACTTTTTATTATACTAAAATAAGTAATCAGTTGATAATTATAAATTATGAATAAGACAATCGCTTATAAATGATTCGAATAATTTTTGCTCCTAAAGCAAGCAAACTTTATCAAATTATTGAAATAAAAAAAAAATTAGAAAAAAAAAGACTTCAAACTTTCGTTGTCAAAATTTAATCTTTAAGTTTTTGAGAAATTGAAAAAGAACAAATTTCTGACAAATTTTTAAATTTATTTTTACCTTCTAAATGTCTTGAATTTCGAATAAAATTTAATCAATTTTTTTTAATGCATAATAATTCAAAAAATACGATTTAAATTTCCCCTTCTTTGAGTTATCAAATAGAAAAGAAAAAAATAAAAAATCATTGCATTTCATGAATTCAAGATAATTAATTGTGATAATTTTTTCATTTTATTAAAATATATTTAATTTTTTCATTTTCACTACAGTTTGATGCATAAGCTGTTTTAGTTTTGAATTAATTCACGAGATTAGAGGTAAGAAATTTTATATCATTGAAATTTACATTCTAACGTGCATATGAACTATTCAACAGTAAAAGTTCAAAGACAATTTGTAAGAAGATAAAATTTGTTTTTAAGTGTGTAGATTCATTGAATTTTGCTAAAATTGAATTAATCGCTTTTAAAGTATAAAAAGATTGAGTTTATTCATCAATTTTTTTCTTTTTTCTGAATCTTTTTATTTTCTCATATGTATTTATGTAAATATTTATTTGTTACGCAATAGTTTTAATAAAAAGTTAAGACTTTAAAATTTTTAATTTCTTCGTGTCAAATCTATCTATCTGCAAATCATTTCAATAATTTTTTAAATTTTATAATAATTGACTGATTCCATGAATTCAAATATTCTTTAATGAGTTAAAATATTTTCAATTTATGAACACAATTATTCGCCCATTTATCCACATTAGTTTTGAATAACCGTGAAAATTTATCACCGATATCAATTGAATGAGCTGACTAACAATATTTCAATTAATTTCATATCATTTTGAATTATTCAAATTATTAAAGACGTATTCCTCTCTACTTGTGCCAATAGAAAAAGAAGAAACTGTCAATTTAATTAACCAAAAAAAAAAAGTAACAATGTTAGGAGCCTGAAACCAACGACTAAATATTTTTTTTAGGATTATCTTATTTTCTGGTTATCCAAATTTTTATGGTGATTATAAATTCTTTGAGCTTATTTGTGAGAAATTTCATTTTTGACAGATCGATTAATAAAATCCATTCGAAATTTTAAAGCAATCAATTTTTTTTGATTTGATAATATGAAAAAATTTTCTTTTGATTTTAATTATTCCACAAAAAAATCTTTTTTATCAATTATTATAAATTTTTCAGACAAAATAAATAGATTACATTTTGAATGAAAATAATTGAAATTTGAATCTTTGGATTTTCGATTTTTAAAAATTATTTTAAAAATTTAAAGAAATAATTCGAAAAATAGAAATTCAGAAATACAATCATTTAGTAATTTCATATTTGTAATTCGATTTTTGATTTCTTACAAATTTAATAAATTGAGCATTTCTGCAAAAGAAGATTTTTTAAGTGCATACTTTTAAAAAATGTATGCAAATAATGAATATTAATTTTAAATTTTTGAAAAGCAATAAAAATTAGTGATTATTTTTGCTCGCTGTCGCAAAAATTTCAGAAAATCTTTTACAAAGAATTTTTTTTGTAGATGAATTTTTACATTTTTAAAATTGAAAACCAAAATTAGTTGAAAAAATGTTCATTAAAATTTAGAATCATATTTTTCAAAAAAAAATTTTTTAGTTGAGTCAATCTTGATTAATTTGAATAGTGAAAAGAATAATATTCGAAAGTTCTCTTAAATGATACATTAATTTTTGCTTGAAAATTCATTTAGAGAGTTGATCGATTCTAATTTATTATTCTTTAAATTATGATTGAACCACAAATTGCAGTAAGTGAGTAGATGTCAGCTAACTCCCAAGCTTTCTGTTTACATTAGAATCAATATATTTTTTTTTTGAATTTAAATGGCACAATGAATTTTAAAAATGATAAATTTAAAAACAAAACTACTATGCCTCTTGCTCGTGAAGAGCTAATTTTTTTCGTTCAATACTTATTATGAATTAGTGTTTGATTTTATTTCATAATAAATAAATAATATTTCTTTTTCATACTTTAAAAAATGTAAATATTAAAGTTGGTTGTTAAATTTGCCCTATTTATTGAACATTATTGCATATGTAGACAAAATAAACTAAATCGAAAGAAACATAAAATAGAAAAAAAAATAATGTTTGAGTTCTCATAGATTTATTAAAGTTCACGCGAAAAAATAAAAATTGATTATAAGTCTATGGGTCAGAATAGAATATGAGAGTTATTTTTTTATCACTAAAAAAATTTTCTCCTTTGAAACCTTGTTTTAATTTTTTCAATTTTCTGAACTTTCAAAAACAATTAAAATAGTATTTTTAAAAATTCACAAAGAAACTAAATATTTCGATAATCGATTTTTTTGTCAAATTTTTTGAATGCAATTAGCCTAATAAATATCAAATAAATTTTTTGATTTAAATACGATACAAATTTAAAAAAAAAAGATAAATATTAACTAAAAATTTGACTTGACCGCTTATTTCAAAGTCTGATCGAAAAATTCTAGTTTATTCGAAAAAATTTTGCAAAATCAATCGCAAAAAATGCTAAAAGTATTTAGAATTATTTTTGATATTGATCATATATATTTTCATTAAAATAACTAATGAATTTATGATTTTAAAATATTAAATTCGAAGTAATATGTTAGTGCAAAAATACTTGCGGCTAAAAAATAAATTTCGGTTTCTATTTATTATGAGTAAATTTTGAATATTATAAAATTTATTTGATTCGGTGATAGAAAAGTTAATAATTTTAGACTATAATAATTGTCGATTCAAAAAATAAAAACTTGAAGACTCTTTATATGGTAGCTTTAAAATTGGATGACCTGTTCATTTATTACTTAAAAAACAGTTTCTTTTTTTCAAAAAGCTCTCTGATGAAAATTTTTTAAATGACGAAAAAAAAAATCATAAAAAAATGAGTCCAACACGATTATTCATTTCATACTTAATAATTGTATTTTTTAATGTTCATATAATTTTTAAGTTTTAATATGGAAAGTGTTGTGCACGAACATTAAAATTTAATTAAACATCACACATAATTAAATTTTATGCTCTGGCTTTAAGTGTTATATATAAGTCGATAAAATTCTTATGTCCTTAATAGATTCAACTTTTATTTAGTTGATAATTTAAAATGACATAAATTTATTTAATTAAAAGCAGATTTCTTAAATAGTAATTCAGATTTTTTCAAATTTATTAATCCAATAATTTCTCATAGATTATTGAGATTAGAAAGTAAAAAAAAATATTTGATTGAATGGAATGGTATGATTTATATAATTTGTGAACTTTTTTAAAGATTGATGAAATTTTGTGCCGATTTTATCAATTTTTAAAAACAAGCAAAAATTAATTGATTTTATCAAAGCAAAACTTCATTTTTAGGGTTTTAAATTTTATTCAAATGAAATAATAAATTTATGTATCTTTTTTTTTTAAAAAATTGAAAGAGAAAAATTTATTCAATCCCTAATAATAAAATTTTTATGTATTTATATCTAGAAAAAAATACACAAAATAATTAAATTACCTAACAAATCGATGTATTTAAAATTTTTAATTTATTTACAATCGACCAAATAAGAGACATTGGTCATGATAAAAATTCTAAATCATATATCATCATAATTAAAAATCATCTGTTTTTTGACGATTTTTTTCAAATAAAATAAAATGACCATAATTGTATGTATTATTTAAAAAAAATATTTTTGAAAAAAATTATGCGGCATGTATTTTACAACATTGTTCGACATAAAATAATTGAAAATAATCAAGTAGTACATTATGTCTATTCGAGTATATTAATCATCTGGAAACGATTTATTATTTCCAAAATAGAATAAGAACGGATTAGAATTCGTAGCCACAACATATTAAAAATATATGTGAAAATGCAAATAAATATTTTTTGAAATTCCAAGGTTATTGCTATAGGGTTCAGGCTGTGCCTAAAAAAATTTGAGCGTAATTTTATAATATACGTAATATTGTTATGAAAAAATCATTTGTTAAAAATTTTAAAAGGTTTCCTTTTGCCTATAACTTTTTTTTGCAAAAAAAAATATAATATATAGTAGAATAATAGATTTCGTATTCAAAAAATCAAATGCGATTCGTTTTATTTACTTATAATAATAAAAATATATGACTCATATCAATCTGTGAAATTTTAATGCGATTGGAAGAAAAATTATTTGGCAGAAATAATGATTTCTCGGATGGATAAATCGCTAAAACATTTTTTGGTATATAATTATTACAATGTTATGTAATCTTACCTTTTTAAATTTGAATATAATATTTTAAAGTTCAAATTTTGTTTAAAAAAAAAAAAAATTTGAATGGGCTTATTTTAAAAATTTTTATCAAATGACATAGATTAATTAAAATTATACAAATTTATATATATTTATAGCCTTGTTTCGTTTAATAGCTTTTTCTTTCCATTAACTTTTGATAGTTTGAAATTTAATAAGTAAAAAATTGCCTAAACTTGTCAGATAATAAAAATATTAATTTTCAAATTTACATGGATAAATAGATTCAGCTAATTTTAGGATCAAATCGATAGATTTTATTTTTGTAAATTTACGACTAGAATAATTAATAATCAAGTGATTAATTTCTTAATAATAATAATAATAATAAATTCTATAAACAATAAAATAATAAAAATAAAATTGAAAAGATATTACTAAGTATTTAAGAAAACGATCAAAAGTAAATTTAACAGACGCATTCAAATAAAGTATTATAAAATAATTTAAAATACATTTCAGAATTGAATCAAAATTCAAATGCTTTAAACTTTCAAAATGAATTAAAAAATGATAAACGACTTATCTTCATTTACGAAAAGTCTAGAAACCATTTAGCTCGAATTTTCAATTTATTTTTCAATTTTTTTTTTAATTTATTTTGAACCCGATTTCTTAAAATTATTTTGTACAATAATCGGCAGCAAATGCTTTACTTTAGTTTGGACATCACGAATTTTTATTCAGATAAAAGATAAATAGAACTTTTTTTAATAGGATTACAATTACAAGAAAAAAAATAAAATTCATGGAAACAAATTTTTTTGGAATATATTTTATTCAAAACATTATAAAAATGATTTAAAAAGATAAAAAAATCTCATATTATTTTTTATTCGATTTTTTAATATGTTTCCTTTGCGAACATTTTTTTACATATTGCCAGTAATCTAATTCTTCTTGATCTTTTAAAACAATTGATTCGCCTAAAGCTTTGAATTTTTCGTTTTCCATTAATTTTTTCGTACAATCGATTGATTTTGTTCGAATAAATATAGTTTTCCTGATGAGTTCGTTCGATAGAAATATATTATGTACTAAATTATTTTGATCAATATATGCAATATAACTATCATTGACTGAACTCCTAATTTTTTTTCTCAATTCTTGTTCAGATGGTTCATTATTTAGATTAATATCAATTTGCAATCGAATAATTAAACCTTTTTTGAAATTTATTGGCAATTCTTTATTTTGATGAGTATTTTCGGAATTATTTTTTCTATACTCATTTCGCTTTATGATTTTTTTTTTCTTCTTATCTAATAAACTTTTCATTATATGCGACCAATAATTTTCTTCTTCTAAATCTTCAAGTATAGTTACCTTACCTATTTTATTCAACTTGTCTTGTTGTGAATAGTCGAATACGGATTGCTTGTCTTTAAATCTCAGAAAACATTGATTGAAGGTCAATCTCACATCAATATAAGCAATTTTTTCACTATAATCACCTATTTCACGTAAAGTTCGCTTAATCAAACTTTCTTCTTCGGGTAATCTAGATTTATCATACTCTAATTTCAAAATTAAACCAGGTTTCATAAAGTATTTACCTTCAGTTTTCTTTACTTTGCGTTTTACTTTTGTCAGTGATTCATCTGATCTCATGATCGTTTCATCACTTAATGTATTCGTAAAGTCTTTTGCTTGATTAAATTTTTTTTTTAGATTAAAATATTCTTTCTTATATTTTATCCAATTTGCTTTACTCATTACCCGTAATTTTACAAGTTCATGTATATTTCCCTCAAATTTTAATGTTATATTTTGCAATAAATCTTTGAAATTATTTATTTTGTCATGATCGGTTTTATCGTAGATTCTTATTCGTTTGTTGGTATCATCATTCAAATTTTCATTCTTACGCTTTTTTTCATTCGAAAAATTTTGTTTTTCATTTATCTCATCTACTGTTAAATTATTAAGTAAAATATCGATTAAAGATGATGATTTATTGTTTGAAGCCAAAATATTTTGTTTATTTGAGTTTAATAAGTCGAAAAATTCGCAAGTTATTGGGACTGGCTTTTCATCTATAAATTCTATAAATGCAAACCCTTTGTGATTTCCATAATCTTTGTATCGAGGTAAACTTACATGAACAACAGTTCCAAAACATGAAAATAATTTATTTAACCAATCATGATCGGCATTATTTTCCAAATTCTCAACATAGATCGTAGATTTGTTTATATTTTTTTTGAAATCAATCTCAGATCGTCTCCTTACACTTGTACCATCTTCACTCAATTCTAAAAATTCAGATTTTCTCAAAGCATTTTTTAAATCATCAATTTCACTAGTCAATTGCTTGATTCGATTAAATTTTATAAAATGTGCTAAATCAATGAATTTACAATCTTCGATCTTTTTATCTTCATTTTTTAAAAGCTGTTGAATGAATTTATCTTTCCTTACGTTACTGTCACTCAAATAAAATTCGATCTAAAAACGTAAAATTTTGAAATTTATAAAATAATACAATAAAATTTTAAATCTCTTACTTGTTTTTTTATCTTTTCGGAGATGATTTCCTTGTTTGACTGGTCAATATCCATATTTTAATTTCTAAATTTTTAAAATTTAAAAATTAACCACTGTTTCATCATTAAGAGAACAACATGTGAGATGTTTTTTAAAAACAAATGTTGAGACATGCGTGTTTACGAATTTTTTTTTTCTCTTGCAAGCTACATTCGGTTTTTAATAGTTTTTGTTATTATTTTATTGAATTCAGCAATCAGTAAAATGTTAAGAATAAAATTAATCAGAAAATGTTTTTCGCCCTTACAATTGAGGCATTATAATCATTTTGTGCGAAAAAAGTCGAATAGCCGACAACTTCTTGCTATTAAACAAAATAATTTTGCATTAACTAATCGAAAATTTAGTAATGATGTTGATGCTATATTGATAAATTCTGTGCTTGTTTTTTTGTTCATTCTTATCGTGATGAAAGCATTTGGTCCGAACCAATTATGGTATTACGATAAATTTGTGACCATGAAATTTAAACTATACCGTCTATTTGGTAAACAGGATCTCGATATCGATCATGATTTAATAGAAGAAATTAGAAATTCCAAAGTGATTGAAATGTCAAGAAGAAGAGAATTTCAAAAAGTGGAAATACCAGATAATTTTTTAATATTTTGGAGAAAAAAACAAAATGAGGATGAAGACGAAGAGAAGCAACGAACTTTATCAGAATGGCTCAGATTAATAATCTTTGGATTTTAAATAATTAGTCTAATAAGAAATTTTATTTAAATTTTATTTAAATTTTATTTAAATTTTATTGACTACAACTAAATAATAATTTTAGAAGATTACCTTCACATTATAATAGAATTAAATGGTGATTTCTGTTTAGCGAATATCTTTATTTTTTAATATGATGAATCGCGATTTATTCAAGTTAGAATAGAATAGAAAAGAAAGACAAAAAATTGTAAAATCACAGATGACGCAAGGAGTTATAAGAATAATTTCAAAAATTAATTTGCTGATTCACAATACTATTATTGTTCATGAAACCAATTCTTTGTTGCTGTTTTTTTTGTTCAGTAACCTAATAAACGAAATAAAAAATATTTATTGAAGAATCTAAAAATAAATTTTTATTTCAAATAAATGTACCTGTTCTCTAAGCTCCATTAATTGTTGTGATAAGGTAGTAATCAGTTTGCTTGTTTGATCTAATTTTTCATTAAGTTGTCGCATTTCATTTTGTTCTGATTCTGAGTCTTCGGTACTTAATAAACTCATCGCTCGCATCCGTGGAAACCAATCTAGATTGCGTTCCTCAATCAAATGGTTCACATAGCTTTCTGGTCCCGTAAACTCGGTTCTATCTTTAACTTTGATTAAAACAATAAAGTAAAGATAATGCCAAAGATTATGTTCGCTACGAATATGTTCTTCAAATGATACTGCCTTGTTATCAAATGAACTACGATCTAATCCGCAAATAAAACAAGTATTCTTAAGTACTTCATCTTTTTGTTGCTTTTCACTACGCAAATCGGCAAATGTATCAATGATCACACCAAAAATCAAATTGAGTGTTATGACAATCAAAATGAAATAGAAAAGAAGATCATAAATTACACGGAATATAAATTTTGGTTCACTTGATGATGGTGATCTAAGAATATCTCCGATTCCACCTCCGTTTCGCAAACCTTGATTTAATGTGGTTATTATGCACATAATCATTGAATCACACCAACGCTCTTTTGTAGTTAATCCTTCAGTGCGAGAATTACGTGAAAATGTTATATCTGATGCTGCATCTTTAAAGCGAGCTGTTTTGCAACTTTCTTTAAAACAATATCCTGTTTCAATATTATTTTTACAATTTTTTTGTTGCGGTGTAGAAATCATATCGACTTGTACATATTCATTTGGTTCAGTTTCAACAAGATAATCATCACGAAAGAATAGATAACCGACTATTGAAAATGAATAGATTAATATGAGAGCTAACAATGCAGTCAATAAGATCGATCTACCATTTCTAGTAACACTTCTTATTACATTTTTAAGTGTTTCTTCTTGATAAATCATATTGAACAGTAAAATTGAGTAAAAGAACGGATGTACAAGAAGACCGAGTGCACAAATAATCAAATAAACAATATGATAGAAAAAATCAAATTCTGTAACTATTTGATCAATTTTTTTCGTAAATATTCCGTGATTACCCATTATGCTAATCATATGCACACCTGCAACCAATATGTTTAACAAACCTAGTAAAATTAGAACAGGACTTATGCCGAAACTAAATATAAGTTTGAAAATTGTGCTGAAAATGAAACACTTAAGACCAAATTTTTTAGCAAATGTGAAGAGAAGTGCGAAAGATATTATAGGCACGATCCAAAGTAATACTTTGAGAATAAAAAAATCTAATACATTTGAAATATCTTGTTCAAATGGATAAAATAATGCCACGATTACATTAATAAGTACGGCTAATGTAAACGAAATCGAACTCCATATTGACATTTGCCTTGAAATCCAATAGAGAGTTGGCTGTTCGCGCAATTCTTTTTGCCATTTCATTTCATTAAATAAATCTTCTGTCGATTGAAAAAAATCACTTACTTTTGAACCTTGTTCATCACGTTCGATCGTATAAAATATACGATTTTTAGATTCATGCGTTAAATATTCACAAACAGTAGGCACTGGAAATACAATTCGTTCCATTGTACGGTCACTACGCACAATTTCAATTTGAGCAGTATGCTTAGCATAAAAAATAAGACTTTCACGAATTCGTTGACTAGCATCCTCGCTCAACTGATTACTTGATATTTGACTATTGGGATTTACATTCGAAATTAATGCCATATTATTTCCAATCATTGTAGGTGAAGCAGCAATAATCTGCGGGGTGCTACTTCCACTTCCCATAAAATTACATGATCTGAATGGATAATTTAACATGGCCGTCTGACTCAATGGTGTAGCAAAATTATTTATTTGATAATTTTGTTGTTGTTGAGTAAGTAAATTGAGATTATTTAGTTTAAGATAAGTTGCTAATTCTTTGTTTTGTTGTGCTAGTTGATGGCAAAGTATGTAGATATTATGACCAACTTTCATGATGAAACATAAAGTATTAAAAATCATTAAAATCTTTTTATAATGTATTTAATAAATATTTTCTACTCACCTTCTTTGGCACATACTTTTCTTCTAAAACCAAATTCGTTATTCGATCCGCTTGAATTACTACTACCAATACTCTCGAACGAATCATCTTGATATTGATAATCTGAAAAATTACATTCTTCATTTGAATTATTTTCATTAATTTTTTGAAAATAAGCATTCGATGCTACTTCGATAAGTTGTCTTGGACTCATCGAAATAAGAATGCGTTCAGCGTTTTCCGAATCAGCTCTACTCTCCATGATTGCAAGTAATAATTTTGATGCATTATTCTTTAATTCGAGTACAAGATCGATTCGTTCCTTGCCTAATGGATCAATATCATTTAAAATCAATGCAATAATGTTATCTATTCCATTACTCTCGTGCATGGCAATGCAATTTTGATTTTCATGACAAGGTCCTTGACAGTATTCAGTCAATGTTTCCAGAGTTTGGTTTACAAGATTAACGTTGCTTTCATTTATGTATAATCCGAGCAAACCGAGTGCACCTGTTGTCGAACCACAAATACAATCTAAAAATATAAGAGTTTCCGAAATGAGATTAAAGTTATTTTTGTTATTTTGATTTCTCAGATAATTTTGTAAATCTCTATTATGATTTTCACATAACAATTGTAAAAATCTTAAAATCGGTTTCATAATTGTTATTTCATCTGGTAGTTTAAATTCATTTTGTTGACTTGAATTTGATTGACCTATGTTACGTGTATACGATTGGCGATCGATCGAATAGTCGCAATAGTTTGAAGATCGACTAGCATTTGTTGTTTTATTAAGGTAAAGATTTTGCAACAAATTTTCGTCACTTGTTTGAAAGTTAGGCACACTGAGGTAAGCAGTGGGTGGTGAGCTGAGTATGCTCGTTTTAAGACGTTGTGAAATATTTGTCGAGCAAATTTTACCGTTTGTCCAGAAGGCATTTTTAAAGTGTTCATCGTTTAAAATATTATTTGAGTTTAGTGCATTTAGATTCGAATAACTTCCACTACTTCGCATATTAAATGAATTTCTAGTTGTTCTAGGTGTTAGACTACCTGAACAATCTTCAAATGAATACATACTTTTATTGCTCTTAATTAAATCAGATGTATTGACGGTAACCATATTTTTAATTTCAATTTCTGCTTGCTTCATTTTTGAATAAAATACACTAAAAAATTTTTCTGAATTATTTTCATTTTTCAACTTATTAAATATTGACTTCTGTATGACCGTATTACCACCTTCAAGAAGTGCAATTCCTAATTCAACAGATTTTAAAAATATCGTATGATTTGGATTCTTAATTATAAGTTCGACCACTAAATTAGATAATCCTTGTGCATCAAGTTCACATTGTACCTTAGATAATTTCATACCAGCACGCTTTAAAAATATTTCACCACTTGCAATTTGTTGATTTGATGAAATACGATTAGAGGAAGTTTTCTCTTGATCTGATTGCAATAAATAATTATTCAATGGTTTTTTAAATTGATTTTTTTTTGAATTTTCATTTGCATCATTTCGATTGTCTCTTACTTTTTTATCTAATTGCTTATTGCACAAAAATCGCTCTAAAGAACTTTTTCTCAAATCTTCAGCTTTTTTTTCGAACACTGTATCGACAGTCATCATTTCTCTTAATGTTTCTAATATTTTTACACATAATTTATCATCCTGTTCATCAATAAAATTCTCCGTTTGACTTATTAGTCTTCGTATGAAACCACCTTGTGAACATCGCTTTCTTGCTTCGGTTCTTTCTGGAAATAAAAATTCGGGTTTAAAAAATATATCAACAAGGACAGAAAGCTCAGCTTGAATGAGGGGACGAAATCGAAGTTCAATTAGTGAAACTATCTCTTGAAGCTTCTCTACAATCGATTTATCATTATGAGAACCATTGTCATTATTTTGCAAACTACCCATCTCAGACGATGAGTCATTGTTCTCACTTATTGATTTAGATGATTCGGTTTCGGAATATAGTAAATTTGTTGTTATCAATTTATTATCTGTTAATTCAGATTGATTAGCTATTTTATTCTCATTCAATTGAATGAAATCCTGGTCATCAGATTCTTGTGATATGAAGCCCGTTGATTTATTAAGTTTATTTTGACTCGATTTCACTTTATCACAAGCAAGTTCCTGCTTGTTTAGTTTTTTATTAATAATATTGTTTTTATGTACTCCATAAGTAACCATTGCAATTTGATTCTCAATTTCGGTTGGTAACTCCATTCTTCTATGTTTGCATATATTACTTAAAATTTTGATACAATTGGCAATGTTTTGTTTCTGAGATATTGTTAACCAATTGCACATACTTAATTTGATGATTGCGTTGAGAAGACGTACAAATATCGGCTGTTGACAATTGGTTTGATTTGTTTTCAATGATGAAAAATAAAATTTTGCTTGACTAATTTCTCTTAATACGTTGTTGCTTTGATCTGTAAATGGGGAATTGAAAAAAGTGTAGATTAAATTGATCATTCCTGAACAAACATAGAATCGAAGTGAGAACAACACTCTTTTCTTATTATTTTTCATAATCTCCAAATCATTATCACTCATCTTTTCTGATCTATCACATTGTTTATGCACTTGATCTAATAATAATGGATTGAGTAATGTATCTTTAGTTACAGTGTTGAGATCAACCAGAAAATTTTCAAACAATTTCCAAATGTGATTTGATGTATAAATGTCCTTCATTTCGACTTCAGTGTCAATAAAACAATGGCTTAGAAAATTAATGTATGCTTCTTTCACTTGTGGAATGCAGTCAGGATGAGTGACCACATTAATTATATCATCCAAATTTAGCAATGAATTACCTAAAAAAAAATTGTGAATATTCAAATTAGTTGCTCCCACAAAATTGATACAAAAAGAAAAAATTTGTTGAAATTACTTTTAATTTCGGTGTAAGCATTTTTTCCTTCTGTGCATGAAGCAAGTAGTTTTACTAAGTAGATATGATACAGAAGGGGACCATTAGGATTAATATAATATTTTTCATTTCGCATCATTTGTACTAATTCTTCGAATGAATTTTTTTCATTGTAGAATGCTAGTGCATCATCTCCTACATTGAGCAGCTCTTGCATAACCATTGTTTGACAATTTTTCATATATTGATTTTCTGCCTTTACGATTGTAATCAAAAATTTAATGTAAATTACATGCTTACCATGTGTTTCAATCATTTGTACAAAATGTTTTATAACACTTTCACTTATCTTTTGACATAATTCAATATTATCTTGAAAAATCGAACACATGGTTTGTGTTTCTTGTTGTCCATGTGTTAAAAATAAATCAAGATGTTTGTAAAGAAGACATTGATTTATTTTGTTACCTAAACAGAATGCTTGCAAAAATTCATGGGCCAATTCCATGATCTTTTTCATTTGCTCATCGTTCTTATCGTATGGTATTTTAAGTAAATCTAGAACAATTGAATGTACGCTCATGTTACGTAACAATCGCTGTTCATGTTTCTTGGGTTTGTGTTTTGAATAATTAATTGAAAATGTATTGATTATAAGCTGACTGTTCTCTTTTGGTTCAATGCACAGTTTTGTAAGTCTTTCGAGTATTTGTTGTATTTTCGGATAATTTTCTGAGTCACCATTTTCAAAATTTTTACTTGGATCATTGCTATTTGATGAAGAACTGTCGTGAAACTTAAATTTCTCACTAAAATCAGGTGGTGAATATGATGAACTCAGTTTTTCTTTTACGTGAAATGATTCATTCAATATCTTGCACTTCTTTAATCTGTTATTTTCACTGTCAAACAGTTTGTCATTTGACATTTCTTTTTCTCTTTTCATTTTCAAATCTTCTAATTTTATTTTTGCATCATTCTTCACATTCTTATACACCCAAAGTTCACTTTTCTCGACTAATAAACGTAATTCGTCCAAATCTGCTTTGGTTTGCTTGTAATTATCTACGTCTGAATTACTGACTAACAGTTGAACCTGCTTAAATGAACTCAATACTTCTTGTCGCTGACTAAAATGACGAAATAATAATTGTAAAGCACCAGAAACCAGCGGTGGGTAATCATGCATTGCCAAATGCAAAAGTACACGTAAAAAAGTGCGCCCACCATTACCATCAAAATCGATATCGTAATCCCCATCAAATATAGATTCAGCTTTCATTACAATGTTATCCAAACCATCGTTAAAGTCAGACTCATTCGGATTGCTATCTGATTGATAACCTAAATCCGAATCAAAACCACTCACATCACCGTTATTAATACTGATAAGTGGTGGTCTTGATCGATTTAGTTTTTTTTGTGCACCGCTTAATGATGAATTCGTTGTTGATAACTTTTTTGGTGTTGAATTTGTAGAGGAAGACAAAGATTCAATTGTGTTCATTTCTTTTAAATTTCTTGCTGTTACATCTGGATCAACCAATTTCTCATTATACAATTCATTCTTTAATAATGGTTGAGTATCTTCTTCTGCCATTGTTTTATCATGCATACTAGACTGAGTTGACTTTAATAGACCATTCTCTAAATTAATTGAATTTTTCGATGAATCTTTTGTAGAAGAAAAATCGATCAAATTTGTTGAATCTTTAAATACATTATTATGCTTATTTATGATAGATTGTTTAGTCGTATTTTTGGAAACATTATTATCGAAATTGTTCTTGAAAATCGATAGCAAACCCGTAATTCTATAATCTAATCTAACGTCTAGAATAAATTGTAGAATTTCAATTATTTTTAATTTTGTATCCATTACTAATGTATCTTGTTCCTGCGTATTGTAAGCAGTCAATTTAAGATTAATTATGTTTTTTTCTTGGATGCCATCGGAAGGCAAATGAGACAAACCTATCGACGATGAAATAGGTGTTATTGTACCATTATTTGTCGATGATTGAAAATTTTGAATGACCATTGACGAGAAAAGTGAACGCATTTCATTTAAAGATCTCGATAGATTTGGTTTCAGATTGGTGGTGTCGTCATTGTTTATTGTGTTGTCTGAATCAGTAAAAAGTGTAGCAAAACGTTGATGATTTTCAGGAACACAATCAAGAATGTTGAGCAAGGTTTTGGTCAATCTTAATAAATCTGAAAAACAGTAAAATCCAAAATATATCAATTCTCGTGCTAATTTAACCACCTCGTAAGTAAGTTTATTTTTATTTGTGTTAGGAAATGAGCTTATATTGCCAACAACTTGATTGAAAAAAAAAAAACATGAAAAAATTATTTATCATCACAAAATGCTTTAAAAAATGACCTACCTTTGCACAAATAATCTTCAACAAAGGTAATTGTCTTGGCAAATCGTTTATGTGTTTCCGATTTATTTTGCGTGGACTGTTGAATTGATTTTCTCAAATTTTCGTCATAATCACGAATAGATAATGTGTTTGGTATTTCTGACCAAAGTCTAGCATATTTTACAGGTGTGATTTGTTCTTGAGGATCACGATCTACATGCATATGTAACATAAGACGACAAAATGCAGCTCTTAATTCAGGTAAGAGTTGTATGTTAGACATACAATTCTGAATAAGATCGATATCTAATGTTTCACTCAGTGTATTAATAGCAAGATATTGTCGATCTAAACACATACCAGAAAACAGATCAAGTTGATGACAATAATATTCTATTATCTTCATATCCTCACTCATATGGGATGCATTTTGACTAAGTTCACGTATATTTTTATATTGTTTTGTTTTAGGTATGAACAATATAACTTCATTCTCTTTATTATCATCTAAATTTTCAAATTCTAATTCATTTTCGCCGATCTCGGGCTGTAGTTTAGGTGGCGATGATCGAACAATGTCAGATTTTGTCTCTTCTGAAGAATTTACCTTCTTTCGCATTATGGTTTTGATTAATATGTCTTCGTTTTCTTTACTGAGTACTGCTTTACAAATCAACTCCTGCGTTATCGGAATAGCAACCTTATTCGAAATACAAAGATCACTCAGGTAATCGAGAAAGCGACTCTCCTGATTATGACGTACCAATCGTACAAAAGTTGCTATTTCAGATTCTGTAATGTGTTTTTCGAGTAATTTTCGATTGCTGTGCAGAAGGGCAGTAATTGTATCTTCAGCTAGTATATCGTAACCAATTTGTTTTTGCATAAAACCAAACCAAGTTGCAATATATTCTTGATTCTTTCTATAATCTTGTTGGCTGATACGTAATATTCGATAACACAAACGAAAAATCTGTTTGTAGCTGCAATTCTTGGGATCATGCAATTCTTCAAGACGAAGTAATGGTTGTCTCTCTGTTGGCGGATCTTTTTGATCAAATGGAGCAGCCAATATTTTAAAAAGATGCTCAAGCACATTTTGCTCTCTCAGTAATTTCTGGCGTTCTCGATTTGGTTCTTTTACAATCAACTGCAAAGGATCTTGTTTTTTATGATCATTTTCTTTATTGCTTAAAAAGTAAATGATCTCTTTTAGCAAGGAAATCGTGATCTTACGCTCATTTTGACTTATTGTACCATTTTCTAATTCATCACAAATTTTGCTTAATACTTTACACGCATCGTTTGCATAGTCCAAGTCACGCACTTCGCTCGCCAACACTGGTACTATTTGAAATGCTTCTTTATCTTCTTTAATTGTCGCACAACCAACTTTACTCATCATCGGCTTTTCTTGATCTTTATCGATCGGTATATTTGTACTATGCACCCAACTATTTGTTGGCAAATGTTTCAATCTAACATAAGAGCCCTGCGGTATAAGGTCATCAGTTCGCGTTATAGTCGTTGGATCAAGTTCGAATACTGAATGTATGTCATAATTTTTTTTGACAATCGGCACAAGTTTGAACACCTGATCTGTGTTGCCTTTTAATTTATTACGAGTTGAATCTGTGTTTAAATCTTCTCGATCTTCATTGAAAATAAAAAAAGATAATTAAAATTTTGTAATAAATTTAAATTTTAAATTATATTAAACCTTTTTCAGCTGCCAAATATTGTCCCGTTGCTAAATGCTTAAATCTAAACAACGAATTCCAACTGCCTGTACCAGATCGAAGTGGTTCTTGTAATTTAACTACTTCAACTTCCCATAATGCCTTTGGACTTGTTGCTGCAGTTGCCGTTGGTCGTGCTGTCGTTCTTATTATTTGAAATTAAAAAATTAATTTAAATAAAAATTATTATTTGCTTTGATTTACCTTAGAAAAACATGATGAGTCTTCTTATATTCATCCATAGTAAGAAATTTTTCTTGTTCAGCATGAAACAGTCGAACAACATCACCCCCTTTGAGAACATCCTCTAAATTCTCCCTAAAATCAAGATATAGATTTATCTTCCAACTTGTATTGCAATTCACTGCATTCACCTCATTACAACCAGGATGATCGAACAAACCGTGACTTGAGGCATGCAAGGGTTGTCCTTTAATATTTGCAATAAAAAAATAATAAAAAAAATATTAAGTCATCACATAATCTATATGTAACGTACCAGCATTCACGGGTGTAATTACAACCTTGTCTCCAACAACTACATTATCGCCAATAGATCTAAGTTTATAAAATGGTCGAATGTATAACCACGAACCTTCATTTCCGTTAGAATCAAGATAAACTCTCATCGAATTTTTTTCTAATAATGCAGGTAGTCTTTTATTAACTGTTAAATATTTATTTGATTTTAGGTGTAACAATTGTATCATACTTCCATACTGAATGGTTGTACCAATAAGTTTTTTATTTTCTATTTCATTTTGTCTTTTTTCTTGTTCAGCAGCTTGATGTAATTTTGCGATGAGCATTGCATCATTTGCATTGTTTATTTGATTAGAATTTAGTTGCTTATTTGGGATCGTATTAGGTGTGCTGCCAGGAGATGAATTGTTGATCTGTACATTTGCCATATTATTCACACTAGTTCTTCGACTATCTTTCGATGTTTTCCAGAATTGTTTTTGAGCTGTATACCGGTTGTTAGGACAAATTTTAAATAAACAATCACGAAATTTATCTGGTGGATTTTTAAGATCTCCATTTTTAGGCTGCACAACTGTACGATCGTCAACTAAACCTAATGTAGACAAAAATCCATTTACGGATCCTTCTGCGTACAATGAGATCACATCACCTATGTGCAGAAATTGTGCCGAATTTAGACTCGATATACCGACTATTTCATTCATCATTTCAGGTGGTTAATTAAAGTCTTGATTTATTTCGGTCAGGCAAGTTTAGAAGAAGTATTTTCAAATTAATTTCACACAAAAGAAAACAAAAAAAAAACGCGTCTAAAAATTCAATGACTTAAGCTATCTATTTATTTTAAAAAAATGATAAATCAAAGATAAAAAATGAATTTTCTTTTAATAGGATACTAAATTCTTTGAATAATTAGAATAAAGAAATTCGATAGTAACAAAATTGATTATTCAAATATATCAAAGTTTTCTTAATTCAAACCACTTTTCTTTGAGAAAAAATGATTTTTTTCACAAATTTACGATGATATCAATTAAAATTACTTCACCTAATAGGTAAGCAAATGTTAAAATGAGGCTCTAGCAATTGACGAAAATTTGTGTCTTATCAAAATTAAAATTTATTTTTTTTATTATTCTGATGATGATAATGCATTATAAAACAATCTGCTGTGTTTAAAATTATTAATTCGTTACTATGTGCAAACAAGGCACTGTAAAATACTGAAAAATTTTTATTTGGAAAACTGCACACTGAACGGAACTATCTGCTTAAAAAACATCTATATACGAACTTAACTAAAAATACTTTTTCTCAATGAGATTTTACAGGTTGATTTCTTTTGTTGAATGTCGTGTATTGCAACATTCACGTGAATTTCTAGATTGAAGATGATTTTTGCATTTGTTGATCACATCATTTATTTCGAATCTCATTTTATGTGTGCATTTTTTTTTGCGAAACCAACATGTGCGATTTAAATTTATAAAAAATCGAATCCATAAATATGATGAAGTTTTTTGTCTTGAAAACTTGTGAAATTTTTCAAGTTTTATATACATTTGAATCAGTGAAAAAATTTTGCATCATTCTTAAATAGTAGAGTAATAAATAAATTTCAAAGAAAATAATTTCAGATCACTTGTTGCTTATATTTTGTTTTCTATCAAAACTATTTCACTTATTAAATTATTATCATGAATATCGTACATTTACAATCTCAGGAACATTCAAAGCTTAATATAGTTGAGATTTCAAGTATGCGATCCTATCAATAACAATATTAATAGAATTACACTTAAATTTATTGTTCACAAATCTTTTTGTCGTCTGATGATTTGTAGCTGCCTTTTGCTCTGATTTATTCACTGAATATTATGATTATTTTGCCTATTGGACATCGATCACAAATTTTCTAATCGAATTCATGATGAATAAAGATTTAAGTAATTTTAATTTTTATCAAATTAATAAAAATTCAAAAAAGGTTTAAAGAGATCGATTAATTTTATCCATGTTTAAGTGAATTTTTAGATGTGTGTTTTGAAGTTTTTATTTATCGATTTGCAGAGTTAATTTGGTTCATAAAGTCGATGTTCGTTGCAAGAAAATTTAATTCATTGTTTCGTTTGTAAATTGGTTCATGCAATTTATATTTATTTAATTGTGATCAATGTTGATTGCAGAGTCGAGTTTTTGTTCAAATAACGATGTTTACATTTGGTTCGTAATCATCGTGTAAAAATCATTTTGATTATTGTTTAAAAATTTTGATTCATTAATCAAATTTATTTTATTTTCATAAATATCAGAAATTTAGATTGAATAAAATATTTGATAATTGAAAAAAGGAGATCGAATATTCGATGAATAAATCATGTTAATTTAGCCGAATAAGTTCAGTTTAATACAATATAAAATCGAATTAGTAAAAAAAAATTCAAGTGTAAATATTTAACAAATTTCAAAAAGTAAAATTTATTTACCTGTGCAATGAATTTCTTAATATAAATAAATCGTACACAATTGGTCGTTTTTTTTTTTTTTTACAGAAAAAAATATTCACACAGAAATTTCCATTCACTTTATTGCACCTATCGAATGGAAAAAAATTAGCTTTTTTATTTATTGACGATTGATATCAAGCACATAAGTATTAATCTGAATAAAAAAAAATGAAATAAAAATCTTCAATAATCATTTAT
>BLXL01010192.1:0-29935 GCA_023170135.1 Acarapis woodi
ATAAAGGAAAGAATTATTTTTCTTTTCAAAGAAAGTAGTTTCTGTTTAGTTATATTTAAATATAAAGTTAGTAATTAATACTAAAATGTTGACAGGTAAACGAAAATCCATCAATCACCATATTTTAAAAAAAAAAAAATTGCCGATAAGACAAGGTTATTAAAGTTCACAGGTGTGTGTCTCTATAAAAGTAAATTCAGAATAATCTAAAAATTTTCATTTTATAATAGATTTCAAATTAAAAAAAAAACCGATTCGAATAGAGTGATGAACTTTATATGTTAAGAAAAAATTGATGTAATATCAAAATAAAATTTGTCTTTTTCACACTCGATTAATGGTTAAAATAATTGTCAGTGCTTTTTTTTTTTTTACTTTTTTATTTGATCACCTTCTTAACATGTAAAGTTATGATACGAACTCAAAATATAACAGGAATAAAAATCAAATATAAAAGTATTTTAAAGATTCATCTTGTACACTAAACTACACATTAATAAATACAAACTAATTTCATGAGTAGTAATTCTAAGTAGTAGTATTTTAATTCATTTGTGATGAATATGCAGAGAAGACGAAAAACAAAATCATTATTCTAGAAATCAGAAGAAAGTGAACAAAACCATTGATGAATACATGCGTTTGAGGGTGTGTTGTAATAATAAGACGGCCTTGTTTATTGTATAAATATAGGGATTTAAATCACCAAGCCTCTTTGCTCACTATTCACTAATATTAAACAAAAACAACACAGACAATGTCTCATTATCAGCTATAGTTCGTGTTTTTAAATTTTTTTTTATCCTTTCAATTTTCAGTGCATTTAAACATGGGGCAAAGAATGTCCGAATTTTATTCTCAAAATCATTTACTTATACGCATACATTTATTCATTAATTTACTACAATTTTAAAAAGAGGGAAAAAATTAATAAAAAGAGGAACTGGAAACTATAGCCATCTACAACAAAGGTGAAATAAAATTATTAGTACAAAATCACAGCCCGCTCTATTTTAAAATTAAAACTAAACTGCAAATCATATTAAAATCATTTGTGTCAATATCAGACCATTCCGATCATTAAAAAATTTTTTCCTGTATACTATGAAATTCATTTTGAATTTCTGATAAAAAAATGTAACTTTGTCCTTAAATAGCACGTGTTTGGGCACGAGGATGTTGAGCGCTGTGTGTCTTATGAATGCAATATTTTTGTTTATGTTACATGGCTCTTTATTATAATGTATACAATATACGCTTCAAATATACAATATCTTGAATGCATTGTAGCATATTTTGTATACAAACTGAAAACCAATGCAGTTTTCCTCAAGATCAAAATATATGATCTGGATTGTGTACATTATTATAAAATCTATTCAGACGAGTAATATTGGGGAATCACAATATAATCAAATAAAAAAGTGGCCCCACACATGGCGTGCAAAATAATACAAAATTCTATTTTTGGTATAATATTTTTTAGAATTAAATCGAAATTGATTGTCACAGAACTTACAAATACATTGAAATATGAATTTTTTATTGGTCTATTCTAGGACCTAAAAATAGACATTCTACATAAGTAAACATTCTATTATTGATCATACTCTGAATGAGATCAAAAGACTAAACTCTCAATTTAGAACATTAAAAATTTTAAAATTGAAACATAGGATATTCACGAGTTTCGTCAACACATTAATTGGACCAAACGAATATACCAATAACATTTTGTAGACTATTTTTTCAACGTAAATCTCGTTTCTTTTTCTGTTTAAATTTGAATTTTAAAAATCGAAAATTTGAAAAAAAATTGTGATTCAAAATTTAAAATGAGAAAAAAATTATTGAACGTTAAAATTAACAGTACATTGTTGAGCAATAAAAAATATCGAGTCATTTGCGATTTTTTATGTTGTTGATATTTTCGAATAAATTAAGAAAAGAAAACAGGAAAAGGAAGAATATTTAAGAGCGTTGCGTACATTCGAATTACTTATTTAATCAAAGATATGAAAAAGGTTTTTTTGGCTTAAAACGAGAAAAAATAATTTCAAATTATTTGCACTAATCACGCTGGGTTTCCTTAATATAAGCTTATTCAATAATTTTTTTGTCATTTTATTTTTATTTCCATTTTTATGTGAATAATAACGAAAATCTTTATAAATGCTTTAGATATATAATTTTAAATCATTCGTGCATTTTCAAGATTGAGCAATTATTTGATTCAATTTATTTGGTTTTTATAAAATAATGAAAACTAATATTTCAAAAATAAACTTTGAAAAATACTTTAATTTTTACTCAAAAAAAAAATTTAAGAACAATTGTTGTCTAAATATTGATTATTTATGACTACGAAATAAAATAAAACCAGATTTTTGAATTATATCAGAGTTTTAAAATTTTAAAATTATAGAATCGATCATCTAGAGGGCAACACGTAGTATAAAAAAAAACGAATCTCGTAAAAAGTTCAAATATGTCCACATTATATTTTTTATGCTTATTTTTTACTAAAATCACATGTACTGTATTCAATAGATACTTTTCATACAGTTCATAAATCTATTTTGGTCTTTTAATTGGAAAAAAAAGTTTCGAATAAGTGATGTGTTTGTACATATAGTATAGTTAGTCAAAGAGTGTACTTTTTAAATTAAGGACTACTTTTCTCTTAATTTCAGTAATATTTTATATACACTTATTAAATGTACTTTCTCAGTATTCAAACTAGGGCTTTGCACATAAATTTTAAAACGCTCCGGAGTTGAATTTAGTTATCAGTACTTATTTTAACATAATTAATTACTTTGAACAAGTATCGCTAATTAACAAAATTTCATAAATTTATGAAAATTTTACTAATATCCTAAGAAAATTAGTTTGAAAAAATACACTTTTCTTCTAGGATCTTTGATTGAAATTCTTTTTAATAAAATCTTGAGTAAAGAATAATTTTTAATGGGTAATAAACTTTTTAGAGTTATGAAATTAAAATAGCCTAAATTTAATACAGTGAAGCCTTAAAAAACTTTTAATGTTTACGAATCTCATTTGACTCCAATAGAACGTCAGCAAAATTATGATTGAGCATGTTTCTAAAGTTTTTGTAAATTAATTACAGATTTTTGACTAATTCCAGATATGATGAATTTAACGAATGAAAATAGATCTCAGGTAGATTCTTGAAAAGAAGTAACGATAGTAATTATAAATATTTGTTTCTTGGCAATTGAAAATTCATGTTATTTGTCGAGCATTTCTTTACATTTTTTATGTATCATGATTTTTTCAATCAAAGGACATATTTGCATTTGTCACTTTCTAAAATTTAAAATTTTTGTAAATGATTTGCGTAACAATTTCCGATAAATTTTGCTTAGGGCATATGATACAATTATAAAGATAAAAAAAAAAAAAGTTGCAATGAAAAACAATGCCAATCAACTTTTATTAAATCGATTTTATTAAAATAGTGATTCTAATAAAAGAATTTAGAAATTATATTGAAATAATCATTACACCAGAATTGTACTATAATATGACAAGTTTTGCTAAAATTTTGAGTTTGAGACAATTTTTGAATTACATTGAGTGAAAAAATAAATTAAAATTTGACTCCAAAAATTATCTTTTTTTCTCAAAATTTTTTGTCTTGAATTTTGGCTTGAACATAAATTTTAAATTTACTATTTTCTGAATTTTGATTTGAAATATAAGCTTTATGTGGATAGGATTTGTAAATTTATTAAATTGGTTTATATACTCTTTTCAAAGTATCAAATGATTTAAAATAGTACAAATTTCATCACAAATGTAATTTTAAGTTTACAATAAATTTCATATAAAATTTTTTGCTATAAAAAGTGTAAAATATATGATGCGAACAGAAGCGAAAATTTTAATATTTGTGACAGAAAAATTTCTTCAGAAAAAAGTAAATTAAAAATTAAGAAAAGAATAAAAAAGTAATCATAATTATGTCTAATTTTGAAAATTACTTTCGTTCAACGAATTAATTTCTTCGCACAAACACACACATAAATTTAGGCGATTATTTAATAATGTTAGGTTATAATTTAAATTTTTAGCATTATCTGCAAAATCTAACATCTTTTTACTGACACCGTTTGGTGTCTTAAAATTATATATTTTTATCGATCTTTGTACACATACGCACACAGTCGTCTATATGATTTTAAAATTTGTTCTTCAACTGCTTTGTTTTCACCGTCAACGAAAACGAAGTTAGAATTCTAATGATTTTACAATTCTGTTATTTTTAAAAAATACATGTTTGACTGTAATTCGTCTATGATTTAAGAATGTTACATAGTTAGTTAGAATACATTTTTTTGTCTCACGATTGCCAGTTGAACATTTTGTTATTATAATAAAAATGAACTCGTAAATTTGGCAGGTATACAGGTTTTTTTTTTGATTTCATTTTTAAAATGAAAAAATTTAAAGATAATAATATGTGCCTTTGTAAATAATTTATCCTTCAATTTGTGTAATTGCTTGCACCGTACATTATCAGTAATTGAATTTGCAATTAATTAATTATTTTCTTTTATACATGAGGTTGTTAATGCGCGCTTAGGATTTTTGAGTTTGAAGCTTGGTAAATTCCTAAAAATTATTTCGATTAGAATGATTTATTTTAAAAGTAAAGGTCACTTTTTCTTTAGGTTTTCAAAAAAATTAGAAACTATATTTGTATAAGTGAAAATAGAGAAATTAGAAAATTTGAAATCTGAAATATTTCGAATGCTTGTGTGTATATATGGAATTTAGAATGTTCCACAATGGACACTATATTCAAAAAAGAAAAACGGTGCTTCTATTAGACAAAAAAAAAGTAAGATTAGAGCATAAAAGAAAAAAAAGCGACTAATTACAAAAAAATTCTATACGCATGATATACATATAGAAATGGTAGATAAAGTGCACATTAACATCATATTCATTAAAAATATTGAACATTAAGCAAACTGAAACATAGTGTGATTCACAAACACATATACATAAAACTTAATTAGAAGGCAAACCCTTTTAGAAAACAACATTTTGAGAGAAGTATCTACAACATTGTAAATGAGAATGTGCATTTTATATATAGCAGTCATTAGAATGTGTGCAACTCGTATTAATTAAAGGAGAATGCTAGTGATTGGCTGGCCGTGTAGCAACACAAGCTTTAATTACTTGTTTAACCAATTAGAAGCGAGCATTTTATCTTCTTTTCTGATTATATATATTTGAGTAAATTAGAGCACTTGTTCAGTAAGCAATGAATTATATAGTAACACTTGGCCGTTCAGTCTTCTTTTTTATATTATCAAGTTTTATTTACAAAATTCGATTCATCACATATAACCCATTACATCAATTAGTATCTAGTATGTAGAGTCATCCTCTAATTAACAGTATACACCTTTATTTATATCTATAACGAATTTGGGTGAAAGTACGTACTAAAATTTTTATTTATCTAGGAACAATGATAAAAAACGATTAAAAATTCAAAAAAAAGGAAAGAAAGACTAAGAAATGATTAGAACAATCAACAAAGGATTGCATATTATTAATTAATTGATTATTGGTGAAAATTAATTTCAATGAGTCTTAATAGGTCGCCAAATAATAAATGCTAAAAAAACTAAAAATATTTTTTTTTAATTTTTCTAGACGTTTTACATAGTAAATTTTGAATTTTAAAATAAATCTTAAAAACGATTAGAAATTTTCTCACAATCATAGATCGAAATATAATTTTGAAATAAACCCAATAAAAATATCAATTTTTTTCCATGTAAATATCCTTGCATTATGTAGTTTCGATATATTAAATTTGCAACGTCAAAGATGCATCTAATTCGTTTGTATATTAAGAAAATTGATTTCATCGATTTTTGATAATACGCTTTTTGTTTTTCAATTTTTATTTTTTAATTTGAAATCGATTTTTTTTTTTTTTTGAAAAAAAAATTCAATGTAATTATTTAGGATGACGATTCAATATTTCAGAAATATACATAGTGAATAGTTGTGAAAAATTGTTAAAAATAAAAATAAAAAAAAGCAACAAGTCAAAATTTTTAATTAGAAAAAATAATAACTCGTTCCTTTGACAGAATCATGGAAAAAGACGCATTTTAGAACGAATGAATTTTCATTTTTTATTATCATTTGAAAATTCACTAAGTTCACCACATTTCAATTAAATCACTTAAAACAAAAGTCTTTTCTCACAAATCAAAAAGACAAATTATTTTAAAATTGCAAGTTATAATAAAATATATTTTTACAAATGCATATATATTATGGGATAAGTTCAGTTCTAGAGACGCATCAAATATTTTAAATGAAACTAAAAATTTTAAATTAAATTTATTTTAAAATTTGACTGCTTTTTAAATTTAATGACTGATGTATGATTTACGTGTAATTTACATATTGAAATTAAGTTTTCTATAAATCAAGCTGCTAAGAATTTTCGGTTTGCTTAAAATATTAATCATTTATTTGTAAAGAAAAGTTTATTTTCGAGATTGATTTTTTAGCAGCAATAATTTTTACATGGATAAATTTATAAGATTTTTTGTAGTTTATACAATATTTATAAACACAAATTTGATGCTGGAAAATAGACAAAAGAACAAAAAAGGACAAGAAATTATAGTATTATTATTAGTATTAGTGACAATAGCCACCAATAAAAGAATAACAATGGCTCAAGTGTTTATAAATAGATTATTAACACATTCAAATAATATATTTTGCCTGATGGTAATAATACTTTCGAAAAGATAATGAATGATAGGGAGCAATCTGTTCTATTATTTTACAAGTAAAAGTATTGATTAAACATTTGTTGAAATCTAAAGAATCAAGAAGAAAATTATCCTTTGACCTTACATGCAACTTAAGGATTAAATAATAAAATAGGAATGAAAATTGAATTTAATGAAAAAAAATGATAAATTATTTTAAAATAATGTTGTCATGGAAATTTCGAAATGTTCGCTACTAACTATATGATTCTAAATCATATCATATAGAACATAAATTCATATTTATATATGAGGGATGAATTTTTAAAATAAATAACGCATGTTCATTAATTCCTTTTTTTTTTTTTTAAATAATAAGTATTTACTCGCAAAATTTGTTCATTAAAAATTCTATATTAAATGAAAAATTCGTTCATCATGGCACTTCTAATTTGTAAAAGCATTCGGTTCAAAATATCTCGAATGTGAAAGATTTGTTTAAAATAAGTTTCAAAAGAGCATTGGTTCGCTGATCATAAGATTTGACCGAAAGTATTTAATTTCAAAAAATGTAAAAATGAACTAATCAAAAATCATATTCAATGATGTAGATCTAACACGAAATTTTTTACAACTAAAATTAGCAAAAGGGAATATATTTTTAGAGCATTATATTGGTTTTAGATTCGTTTTGTTGTGTAAAAAAAAAAGTTAGAAATAGTGTTTCCGCTATTAAATTCTCTAGCCAGTATGTGTCGATCTAGTTTTAGAAGTTGAAAATCAAATTTTTGCTGACCATTCGTTTGACCAACAATGATTTTCATCATGATTTTTTCTTGAAGGCAATATATTTCAAAACCATTTTCTACTAGATTAATACCATTAGGGCCATGTTTTCAACTTTTCAACAAAAGCCATGTGGCGTCCTCTTAATGAGGCCAATAATTCAAAAGAAAAAGACTACTCTAGTAATCATAAGTAAAATCAGTATTGATTACTGATTAATAATCTTTGTTTCTTTTCTTACCGATTTTAATTAATTTTTTTTTTTTTTCATCTTTCTAATGTTTAAATGATAAACTGAAAATTATATAACTTACTAGAAATCTTAGTGTATAAACAGATAATAGTTAATTTATTTTACTATTTTTATAATTATTAATTTGTATTCCTGACTTTATATTATAAAATTAAAATTCTTGTGATGTTCTAAATTTTATGTTTCAATTATGTTATTCAATCGATTAAATTAGCTATCTAATATTTATAAGTTAAAATTTTGACTATCGATATGAACGATTATTACAGTTTCGTTACTTCTTATTTTCAATTATTTTTTAATATATTTTGACTAATTTTTAAAATTTTAATAAAAGCTTGTATTTGAAATGACATTTTTTAAACCAGATTTTTAAGGATTAAATATCAAATATTTTTGAACAATGCTCATTTGAGGTTTTATTTTCTCATTATACAGTAAAGAACTGTTATTCGAAAAAGTAAAATAAAAAAATAAAAATTACAATTATTTTTAAAAATTTCAAATAAATTTATTGTTTTTGAAAGTTATATAATTTTAATTATTAAAACAAATAAAATGAAAAATGGGCATGAAACTCTTAATCATTTGATTTAGAAGTTTGATAAATTATTGATATAAATTCAGAATTCTAATTGAATACCATCTGTAAAAAAAAAATTAAAATTAACCATCAAACATACACAGGTCATTTGACTAATATGACTGAAATTAGGTAGCATTCTGTTGGCAAAAAGAAAATCCTTGAAAAATTCAATTTTTTTTAATTAATTATTGATTTTGAAACGAAAATGAAAGCTTTACGAGAGTAGTTAATACCATTACATCAGAGTGAAAGTTATAGACTAATCAATTACAGTTATTTTTAATTGAAAAAAAAAGCCGAATAATATTATTTAATCAAAATCATCTATATAATGATAATTGTTCACATATAATTTTGAAAATGGTCTCATTGAAATTTTTCAAAACTTGAATAATATTCGCACTCTAATACACATTTGATACCTCCGGTTTCTGATACAAAGTTGGATGGTCAAATCTTTGATTATTTTGAAATTATATAGGTTTTTGTTTAATAATTTTTATATATTTTCACCATATTACTATTATATATTTATGTGCCAGGACTTTAATCGAAAGAAAGACCTGGTGTGTTCAAAGTTAATTAAAAATCGATATTCGAAGCGCACACGAAACATAATTTAAAAGCATAATTCTTGTGTGTTAGGTCCATCAAAATGATTGTAAACACAGTATATTAAAATGATGCGTTTGCGCATTATTTTAATTTTCGCTATATGAACTATTAACAAAAAATAATAACCAAAAAGATGGCCATCGCTGATTGGTCAATGGTAAAGTAATTAGAAATTTTTTAAAGAGAGCGTATGTAAAATGAACGCTTTAACATTCTTTGTCTGCTTGAATAAAAAGATGCTTATTGTTTGGTTGCGATTCTCGTGAATGCCGAAATGCTTTCAAGACTAAAAAATTCTTATTATTTTTTCAATAAGTAGATGAGAGTGATAGAATTCGGTGTTTTATAATCTTCAACACTTAAAATTTTATCAATGATTTCTTTTGCAATCACAAAAAAAAAATTAGAAAGGAATTAATTTTTTTTTTTTTTTTTTTCCAAATTAGACAAATCCTCTGTAATTCACTAGTTTTAGCCAGAATAATCTAAAAAAGAAGTGATCAATGAAAATAAATAAAAATCACAGCCACTCTAAACAAAGTTATATAATTTTTCAAACACTTTTCAATACAATAAATAAAAACTATCAACACTGTCGGACAGCGATTTACATTTCAATTTCTTATCTCTAGTTTCTAAGATCAATGTAACGAAGGTAAAAAATTATAAAAATATTTAATTAAATTAAGGTAATTAATTTTTTGTTTCATTAATGTTTGAAAAAAAAATAAAGCAGAACAGAAATATTCTAAAAATAAAAAATTTAATATTTCATTCGGGATCAAAATATCACAAGCCTATTATATATTTGAATTCAATTTGATTTAAATTAAAATTATATAATTAATAAATTTTAAATTCATTCGATTTATTAGCAATTTAGTCTTAAAATTATTCCATTAAATTTCTATTAAAAATTGAAAATCTAAAGTTCAAATCAATTTAAGTAAGTCAATATTAACATGAGCGACGAGGTCAAGCAAAGATAGCTGAGCTAAGCACTTATAAAAAATTTTATAAACTAAAGTTACTAAAATTTTTCAAATGCTGATCACATCATTTAATGTTTCAGAATAAATAGAACTCTCCCAAACACAATCTGGAATTAAACTTGCATTTAAAAGTAGCAGAGTCAAATGAAATTGAATATAAAAAATTCAATTAATTGGTGCTCAACTTAATTATTGATTTTAGAGTCAAAAGGAGTGAGAATAGTTTTGTGATTATAGAACAAGAAAAAATTAATTGTTTTTCCAAATGCGTAGCTGAAACCAAAACAAAAAATTTTTAGTTCAAATTTTTTTCGAATTATAATCACAAAATTTAGTCGGTTAATTTGGATAACCAGACTATGTTCACAAAAAGATAAAAATGCTTTATTCGTTTTGTATATGAAAAAAAAAATTCCGATAAATATCAATATCATGAAATTCAAAATCTCTTTTATCATTGAAGATAGTGAATGTATGTAAATCTTGAATTTTAAAAAAAATCATTTTTTCACTTTTTGCCAAAAACAAATTTTTTTATCTCCATAATATAATTTATCTAATAATGAAAAATATTGATTTTACACAATTTTTTATTAATTTGATAAAAATCTGAAGACGCTTAAACGAATCAAATTAATGAAATTACCAAATTTTAAAATAAAAATCAATAAGATTCTGTCTAATGAGTATTTATATTTAAAAAAATTAATCATACATTATATAGAATAAAACCTAGTTCATCAGGTGTACATAATGAAACTGTGTTCAATAATTTCAAGCAAAAAAAAATACTTGATTAAAGTGAAATTTTAGCATTTTATGCTAATTTGAAATTTTTTTCGCTAAAAATCATCTGGTTTTGGTCCCTCAAAGCTAAATAATAATTGACTGATCATTTACACCTTAGTTTTAATCAAAGTTTGCGAAAATGATTTTGCATCAAAAAGGTTTGTAAACTTCACAATAGTCGAAAGTTGCTTTTTGATGAAATTTCATTCATTGAATTGTAAATAAAGAAGTGTGGAATTAGATGTTAGCCACAGAATGTTATTTTGAGAACATTCGATGCAAGACGATGAATATATTCATATCTAACCGTACTTAATAGAATGGATATTCAGCAACACATTTAGGCACTTTTGAACAATCTAATATTAAAGCTAAGAGATCATGATGCTTTGGAGTAGATTTTCTCTCTGTTTTTGTTGGATATTAATGTTTCTACAGTCATTAGCGTGGTTTAGACGATTTAATTAAAAACATTAAAGTGCAGTGAATTTCGAATTTCACACAGCAAGTTAATTCAATTGAATCTAATTTAATTAAGTGCTTGACCTCTATTTGTTGCTAGAAATAAAGATGAGCATAGAGTAAAATTTGGTGAGTTTGTTTGATTATTTTAGTCGTGTAGACTAAAATTATTCAATTCTATATAAAAATCCCTTTTTATTTTAATTGTTATCATCAATTATTTGAATTTATCAACAAAACACTCATATATATCTATGTTGTTATATTTATGTACATATAAAAATTAAAATATGCCCCAAATATTTTCATTTCAAATCAAATGAAAAAATAAATCGTAAATGTAAGAATATTTAAAAATATTTATCCGAAAATCGTAAAAAAAAAATCACCTTTTGGAATAGTCATGATACCAGTAATAATTAAAATCATATGTACATTATTTTTAATAGTTTAATGAATATAATGTGAAAAAACTCATCTGAACTTGTGAAAATTCAAATTTTTAGCCAATCTGACTTATGTAAGTTAAAAAAAAAATTCGATTTCTCAAATTATTCGCCTTATTTCACGAAGGTGACCTAAATTTTGTTCATCCAATCGATAAATGAATAATTTTTATAAAGCTATATAAGATAAATTATATGAACCGTACATAAAATTTAGCTAAAATATATTCGATAATTAAACACAAATCTAATACCCGTTTGTGGCACAAAACCACATTAGTAAATTTGTATTCCAATATTGTAGAAATTTTCTTTACCTTCGATTCTTATTTAATCTCTGTCGATAGATTTTTTTTTTTATTCTTGTAAATTATCGAAATGAATCTAAATTTTTTTTTATTAAGCTCTATTATAACCTGTTCATTAATTTTAAATGTCAATTTCTAAGATTTTATTATTTAAATTAATCTATAAATATAGTCAAAAGTTCATTCATTTATCGATTAGAATATTTTTTTAAACTTAAAATCTTAAGAAAGATAAGATCGAATTCATCTTGACTAATAGTAAAAGTGAAATTGAAAATAAGTAAAATAAAAAAGAGAATGCAAATAAGATTTCATCTTAAAAGAATGTCGAATGAATAGAAACCAGTAGAATAGTAAAAGAAAACAAGTTAGGTAAATTTTTTCATTTTCTTATTCTTTTTTTTAAATAAAATATCTAATTCTTATGTAAAATTTATGAAGATAGAAAATTGACTAACTTAATTTTAATATTTGTTTGATAAGTACATGAATTGTTATAAAGTAAAAGCTAAAATATTGACGGTTTAGTTTAATAGTATTTATAACAAGGTAACCAAATATTTCAATCATAATAAGATTAAAGATTAGAAATAATCTTTTATTTTTAAAATTTATTTTGAGTTTTTTTTTTTTCGCATAGCTGATTTTTACTCTTGACTTCTATTACTTACTCATGTCTTCTTGTAAATAATTCCATTTGTTTTGATCAGTAAATTATTTAAATCTCGGAACTTTGTATACTTTTCAATCTTTTTTTTTAATTTAAGATCATTATTAGTTTTTGATGATATTCGATTAAAGTAAAAAGAAATATTTTCAAATTTTGATGAATTTCATATACCTTTAAGTTGTGATGTTCAAAAATTTGCATTTTTAATTTCAAATGAATTTGATACATTTGTAAAAAAAGCATGATTCTTCACAAATATTTTCTGTTAATTCGTAATAATCGTATAGGGCACAATTTATATTTTTTAAGAATTTTATAATTTTACCATGGCTGATATTTGTATTTTAATAATTAGTATATACAAATCACTTAATCTAAAAATCCTTGTGTAAAATAAAACTATTTGTACAAACATGAAATTTTTGCTCATAATACATGATAAATTCTTAAGAATCGAAAATGCTATCACTTGACTTTATTGATAAAGTACATGATAGAGATGAAAAAAGTAAAAAAAAAAGAAGAAATTACCTTTTTTACTCTCATTATAACTGGTGAAATATGTATTCTGAAAGAGAATACCTTCTAAAAAAACCAGGCATTTACAGCTATTCACATAGAATGCAGTTGAAAAAATTTTTCATTTCTGTGGTTAAAATATGGAATTAGGCGATTTTGAAAAATCGAAAATAGTTTTCTATTAAAACTAGAAGAAAAAGACATATATAATTTGAGTAAAATGAAAAAAATTATAGAAAGTGGGGAGAAGATGATTTCTTAATGGTGTATAGAATTGGATTAAAAATCAAACAACTATGATTAGCATTTGATGATGCGATTTTTGTCATCTTAATTTGATCATTTTTGATCAGATTATAATTAAAATTGCAAACTCCTATTTTTAGTCAGTCAAGAAATTTAATTAAAAAGTGCTGATTTTTTGAGTCTGACTATCAACAGCGGCATATATATAAGTAAACCAAATTTTAATCTATGATCATTACATAATTAGAATGAGCGTAAAATATTTCCCTGATTTATACACATAAAATTTAATTAAATTTACAATATTAATTATTTATGTATATGTTACATAGCATATAGTGAGTTACTCAAAATCTCTGAGTCATTTTATGAAACAATACATTCGTTCATTTATTGACACACCATCGGATTTTATGTGTGGTTTTAAATTAAATTTAAATTGAGTTGTAAATAAAGAATTAAATTATGTATTCGTAAGCTCAAAAAAAGGTGAATAGTACGTATAATATTAAACTTAAATTATAGACTTCCGTTTTTCAATCAGCAAGATTATAAAGTTTGAATTGTTTTTTTTTTTTTGGCATACAAAATATTTTAAAACTTATAATTATCTCAAACATGATGAATTCTCATGATCATTTTTTCAAATAATTCGCCTTTAAATTTTTCTTTGTTTAAATTTTGAAGATTTTTTGTGAGAATTTTTTGGATAAAATGAAAAAAAAAAAAAAACAAAACAATTCTAGATCAAAGTGAAATATCGCTTTTTCACAGAACAGTAATTTTTTATACTCTTGATTTCAATCACAATATCAATTTGTCGGCTATTATTTATAATCTAAAAATTTAATTTGAATTTAGTTTGATAAACAAATTTTGAATAGTTCCTAGAAGTTTAAAAGCATTATGTAAAATAAAAAATTAAATATTTCGAAAAAAAATTTTTAGCTCTATACTCTATAACATTATATTTGTGATTCAAAAGTAAAAATGAGAGAAAAGACAATATCTTGCAATCTTTAATTTAGAGTGTTTTTTATAAATAAAATACAGTACTAATGAATTGTTTTGATCGGTTGACCATCTAACGCCATTCACTAATTATTTTCGTTTGTCCAGCCTATTTTTCGTTTTATTTTTTTATCCGCAAAAAAATATCAATACTCCATACTTTAATGTATAATTTGCGATAGGTTTTCAATTTTGATATGTTTTTCACTTATCGTGTGCTCAAGAATAAAAAGAAATATTTTTTTTTCTATTTATTTTTTTTTCCGAGCATTCATATTATATAAGTATACATACAGATATCTAAAAATGTATAAAAACTTGAATGTAAGTCGAGAAAAAATTTGTCTTACTAATTTGAGGGTAATTTTTTGTATTCAATTTTTAGCGTCAAATTCAATTTCAATTCTAGTCAATCTTGGACTCCTAGCGAGACTTTTATACATTAATTAAATAAGTTCTACATATTTGTTTTAATTTTCATCGTCTCAACTATTCAAATTCACTAGAATCTTTATTTGAATGTACTTGCTTAATTTTTTTTCCTTTGTCCTCAAAACGAATAAAAATGTATGAACGACTAAAAAAAGTTTAGCAGACAAAAGTTGGCCACTGAAACTATTTAAAAATGATGCATTTGCATATTGTGAAAACATGTCATACAAATGATATTAGATGGGAACAAAAAGATGCGATCATCTTCATAATACCATTATTAAGATGATTCAGCAAGCATAAAATGGACTTTTTCCCTTTCCATACTAAGTTTTCTAATTCAAAGTAACCTACAGCTAATAGTTAATTTTAATAAAAATTTAAGCATTTTGTTCATTTATTTAGTGAATGCTCAAAGATGTGCAGACAGAAGTGTGCTATAATCCTATTGTAAATTAAAAGAAAATATAGTAAATCAAGCAGATTTTATTTTGATGGAACTTGCCATTCGTTTTTTTTGGTTGTAAGGCTTTATTTTATGCAAGAAACTTCATTAAATGAAACAATTTGCACTGATCAATATTCGTAATTATTTAGTCTACAATTAATTTGAGATTGCTTCGAGTTTTGTTTAGCATTCAAACAATTGGAATAATCGATTTAAATTAATCTTGGCTAGCAAAAATTTTTTTTTTTTTTTTCGATTCAAGTTTCGTGGAATATATATTAATTCATTTATCTAAGTCCTAAACTCATGTTTTAAAAATATTTAACTTTGTGCTACTTTGATTTAGTTAGCAACATTTTTGATCTATCAAAACACAACATAAAATACGATTCATGTTATCAATTTCATAATTTATATTCGAAAAAATTCGAATCTCCCAAGTCTTTCTAATTAATTAATTAAGGAGCATTTGAAAATTTTTACATTTTTAATTGATTTTTAAAATTTAAATAATAAAAAAATAAAAGAAAATTCGTAAGAGCAAATAAATATTGATTGTAAGTAATGTGATAGAAAATATTTACAACTTTTATATTTCATTTAATAATTGGAAATAAATTTACATAAATATTTAGTAAGACGCTAAGTGATGAGTATAGATTATTCAGATCATCATCAAAATCATATCAATATGACAAAAAATTTAAAAATTTTCGAATACAGATATCAAATATAATGTATAAAAAAATACACTAAAGCATTATGGCGAACATATTATTCAAAAGTGAAAAAATAGATTAAATGCTAACATTAATTAAGTTAAAATTCTTAATTATTTTTTTGTTTGATTTAAAAATGATGCTCAAACGTTCTTTCTCTAAATTATGTATCAAAATTGATTTTATATATCTTATTCGATGAAGAAAAAAGATTTTATTATAAATTATTTTAATTAATTATCTTATTTTGACATTTTTTTTTTTTATAACTGAAACAGGTTTCTTAATGGCTTTGCACAGAAAAATTATTTATTTAAAATAATTTAATAAGTGATAAAAAAGAGAGGGATATTTTTCAAAATGCATACATATATTGTATATAATTTATTTACAAAAAGATTTTTTAAACATAAAGTATCAACTTTTTAATGTATTTCCATAAATAAATTACTCGAGAAAAAAATTGATAAATTTTAGAAAATCTTTTAGTTAAATTTCTATGGACTAAAATTAACGATAAAAATTAGATACAAAAATAAGCCTATTGCTAATTTTCTTTTTAAAAAAGAAATTCGTCATATTTAATTACTAATTTTATGTTGCTTTTAAATGTCAAAAGGTAAAATTCTTAGGTATATCACGAATTCTCTGAAAATTAATCTTCCATTAAATTGACAATAATTGAAAAAATTTATATTTCCGAAAAAAAGTACATATCGGATAATCTAGAAAATAATATTTTTCTATAAAAATTTTGAACTTTGAATACCGATTGCTCATTTTTATTTCAATTAAGCTAAAAACAACTTAACTATTTACTAACTACGACTCAATAATTTTTGGATAAATGAAAAATAAAATTTTGAAAATTTTATAGAACTGCAGCAATTGATTCATTTCATAAATCTAGTGCATTAAATTTAATTCTGTCAAATATTTTCTTTTGATTTTATACTTTTGTAAAAAATTTACCTTCAATTCATGATTTATTAATTAAATCATAATCCAATTAATTTTGCATAAAAATTATTCTAATTTATCAAAAATCATTTATTTTAAACACGACAAATTGTTTTAAGACGTCATTTTTTTTCTAATTTTCAAACAAATTCAAATCGAATTTCATACGAAATATTTTCACAAACGAACATCTTCGCTAAAAAGAATTTTTTAACTAATAGTCTATGAATTATTAATTATAATTTTGATGTTTTATCAAAAAATTTTCAAATCAATAAAAACTAAATTTCAAATATATTTATCATTAGAAATTTAAGTAAAAAGTCTAAATTTATAAATTTTTTTTTTTTTTCAAAAATATCTATGCAAAAAGAAATTTATTCCAAGAAATATGAAATTATATTAAAAAAATTGTGTCCGAGAAACTTTCACTAAACAATAAAATCATTGAAACATCAAGAAATTCCATCTTTTGAATAAAAAAAATTATATTTTATTTTGCTGACTTATTCAGTTTTTTATTTGCATGAAATAATTTTTCTTTCAACTTAAATAAAATTTGAGGCCAGTAAAAATAGTATACATTCGCTAAACACAAAAAAAAAAAGCTTATCAATTAGAACACATTTTATAAATTTATCAACTTTTTTACTCAAAATTAAACAATGTCAAATCTGGAAAAAAAATAACTAACAAAAAACAAAATAAATTTATAATTATATCAAAATTTCTTAAATGTCATTAACGATAATTTTATAATTAAATAAATTTAAAGATCTGATAAGAACAAGCCCTTTATTTCATACTTCACTTAAGAACAAAAAGTATTTTTGAAATTCGAAAATGTGATTTTAAATCATCTAATATTAAAGAATTTTCAAGTGCTTGAAAACAAATTCAAAATATTGTTGAATAACATCAAATATTATAAACAATATATAAAATGATCCGGATCAAGTGATTAATTGAATTTCGCATATTGAAAATTAATTCATATGTAAAGAATTTTTTTTAATTAGTTGAAGTTCTAATTTTGCGTTTAAATATATTAGTCCCAATTAATCATTAGCACACTAATAGGAATTCTTTCATTTAAAATAATTTTTTGTTGTTGATTAAGTTAATTGATTTGATTAATTAGTTCGCATAGATAAGACCGTCAGTGTAGCTAAGAGAACTCAATTAAAGAGCCCGACAAGAGCTTATTTTACTTAATTACTTAAGCTTATGAAAGAATTTAATTATTGAATCTAAGAACTTATGATCGAATTTTTTCAATTAAATTAAGCATCTACTTCAGAATTGAAATCATTTAAGGGTGCGTTGATTAATAAAATAGGGAGCATTCGTTAAAAATTTTAATTTTCATGATTGTAAAATTTTCGATCGGTAAAAAAAAATATTCACTCGTAATATTCACAAAACGATTTAAACATTGTAAATTTAATGAAGAAAAAAACAAATTATATATACTCACTTTCTTTTTAATGTGAGCGTTTGATGATATCAAGAAATGGGAAATTATCTTGTTTTTATATAATCCTTTAGATATGTGTCAATGAGATTTTTTTCAAATTAATCGTTTTCATGAAATTCGAATAATAAGCGGATTTGATGAAAACTAATTTCTACCCACTTTATTCGCTAAATTGTTAACTAACTTATAATTTATCAGATCATATGTAATTAGTCACTCAAACTTGATAAATTTATTATAATATATGCGTTGATTTAGTTTTGATATATATATTTTGGCTAATTTACACTTTTATTAAACCTGAGCATACTGGCTATTAGACTTGAGGCACTAATTTTTAGCCTGTCTGTGTCGTTTCAATTTTGAAAATGAATGAAAAAAATACATTTTTTGTCTAAAAATTTAAATAATTTCACATAAAAATTCACAAGATTCATACTGGCACAAGTTAAAGTAGTAATTCACGGAAAATTCAGAAAATAAACACAATACGTATCAAAATATATTAAACTTCAAAACAATCCACTCACAAATTGTTGAATAGATTCTGATTAAATAGAATTTAACAAAAAAAAAAATAAAAATAAATAAATGATCGCTAGATGCACAAGTTGCACCAGCAAAAAATTATTAATTATTAAAGAAAAAAACACTGATTTCATTAGTTTTAAACTTAATTTTCTTAAGTAAACTTTATACGAATAAATGAGAAATCAATTAAAAAAAAAGCTAGTTTAAGTTCATATATTTTAGGTATCGATTTTAATTAATCAATATCTGCAACAATCGCATAGTGCAATCTAACCACTTAGAGGCGTTTGAAACAGAACACTTTTACCCCTAATATAAACGCTTTAATTAAAGGTAAATATAAATTAATTAATTTACATGATAATTGATCGATTAAAATCCAAACTGTATAGTTGACGAGTTTTGATTACACATGAGTGTACATGTCAGTGATATTTTTTATAAGCCACCATCTTTATTACTCTATGCGCACAGACAAAATTAAGAAATATAATGATGAGAATGAAAAAGATGATTAGGCACAAGAATACTTTGTAATGATAATTTGATGATGATTACTTCTCAAAATTCCAATTTGGTCTTAAATCATATTATCCTATACCTGATCTCTCTTCTTTTTTATTTTATTTTTTTGGTTTATTCCTTTTTATTAGATTCACTTTAATCAGCACTCATCAAAAGTATTATCACGATTAATAATTAGATGAATGATAAGTTTCATTTTTAAATAATATAATGTACGATAATATACACGTTTGTTTATAATTTATAGCACAGCTAAATAATCATCCGTATTGAGAGGAACTATTATTTGTCTATTTAATCTTGATTGTTTTGAAGAAAAATCAAATAAAAAGATAAAGATTTTTGGTGATTATCCAATGTAAAAAATAATTGAAAAATTGAATTTTCATTATTATAGAAAACTTTTTTCAAAAAAAAATTTTGGCCCTATTAATTTGACTAAAAGTGAAAGAGTACTTAAGTGACTAATTAGGATTCACCTAAATCACGGCACACATGTGTTTGAATCAATGTGTATATTTTACACATAAATTTAATAGAAATAAAAATAATGAACGCTCCTTCACTCTTGTAGACTGTTGCAAGCCTAGACACAAACTGGAACCTACTGAATAAAGCATCCGGCCAAATGCATGTCGACTTGTGCTGCCATCATTGCGCACGATTAATTGATCTAAAACTTTTTAATTCTGCAAATTCAAAAAAAAAAAAAATGATTTACCAAGTGCCCAATTGTTCCGCCTTTTTCTTTTCCACCTTTTAAGACTCCACCTCTTCGAATTATCCATTCGTTCAATTCGAATTAAAGTTTATGTGTTAGGGGAAGGTAGCTAAAGTAGATATTATATGTATTCAATAATGATTATGCACATTGTTCATTTAGTATCATTATACTTTTTAATAAGAATTTGGTACATACAGTATGTATTTAATAGTCGTTCTTCTTTTATGCTCTCACTACCAGAATTTACTTTTTAAATAAGTTAACACGCAAATTTTAATCTTATTTAATTTCTTTTTTTTTTTTTTTTTTTCTCCTCTAAAAATTGTTTTGTTTTAATTTGGCTAATTGAGAGTTTGCGCTCTTTTTCTGTAATTTGACAGTAAAGCAAAGATAATATATATATTATTATATATAAAAAAAATAATTTTACTTTATCCATTTACCTTTCTACATCTATATCATTGATAATATAATTATAAATTCTAAAGCACTTGAGCGCAATACCACTTAGAATTCATTTGCGCAAAGAACAGGTTGAAAAGTGCGTAAAGATTTAAAATACATAATTTTACAAACAAAGAAATATTAGCAGCAATTAAAATGAAAATTTAAGAAAAAAAAAATCTGTCATTGATTTTCTCGTAATAAAATTTCTATTTCGAATTAACTGAAAACAAATAAAGATGCACACAATAAATACAGATCTCACATTGCTTATAGTCTAAATTATAGTCGATAATTCTTTGTACATAAGGGGAACAAATTCTTTTCCGCAAATTTATTCAAAATAAATTTTCATTAAAATAATTATGAACTAATATAGCAAAAACTTGTCTATGTTATTCAGTAAATATTAAAATCCTTACAAATCACCGTTTCCCCATATGTTGTGCATTTCAAAATGAATAAAGATTAAAAAATGATATATGAAATTAAGATTGATCAAATTTTTCTATTTTTGAAAAAATTAACTTTAATAGACCAAAACTACCAGTATCGTAGATCATTGATATTGTTTTGAATTTCTATAGAATATAAAATTATTTAAAATTAAAACATTAGCTTGATTAATTATTTTTTGTAGGCCTTTTGAATTTTTTTTCATCATCAAAATGTCGATATACGGGATCTAGAAACATTTTTACTTAAATCTTTTAATTTAAGATAAAATTTTAAATAAAAATTTTCTAATTTTTTTTTTTTTATTTCCTAAAAACTAATTTTCAAAATTAAGTACAAGCGGATGCGTTTGGGAATTTTCGATTAACTTTTTAATCAACAAAATGAAAACATAACAACATACTATGCATAAAAACCCTAATAATAATTCTCTTAATATTACGGGCACTAATTCCAAAAATTTCAAGATTAGTTGATGATTGTCAATTTTGAATTCTTTATTACAGATTCTATATATTAATTTGAGCAAGTGAAAAAATTTTTAAAGTCATTCGCAAGGAACAATTTATAATTTGCGAGTTTAGCAAATTTTTATCAAAAATATTAAAAATCATCCCTAATATCGATCTCATATTAGCTCGGGTTATAAATAATAAAATTTTTAGTGATGTTCGCTCTTCTCATTTAAAAATTCCGAGCAATCACTCTAATTAATATATGAAGTTCATTTGCAGAAAAAAATATCAGTAAAGATACATCTTTTTGAATATAACGAATGAAATGATACAATATACCTCTATATTATTTTAATTTATGCAATCTTCTTATGAAGAGAATGAAAAGAAAATATATGACCAAATGAATTAAGATTATTAATAATATATAACAATTTTTCATGAAATTTTATAATTAAGAAAAATTGCTTACATACGTTAAATTTCACCCTTTTTTCACTATACTAATTAATTGCCGAAATTCTGTAAAATGAGCTGAACAAAAAAGAAAACAAAATTTTAATTTTTTTCATTGGTTAATTTTCATTAATATCATTTCATCAAAATATTTCTAGATGTTCTATATTTTTTTAATCAATATTGAATAAAAAATTAAATGAATTGCATTTAATTAAAATGTAAACATTCAATCTTTACTCAATTTGAAGCTATTTATAGTTTTTTATGAAAATCCAATAAAAATTATGTCCATAATTGAAATGAATAGTATGTTCCGAACATTTTTTCAATTCTAATTCGACTATTTCGATTTTTTTCCATAATCGGGAACTGTCGAATCGTCCAAATAAAATGAAACATAACAGTTTGAATACAAATTTTTGAACTAAACAAGATGATTTAATGTGTTCAGATTCTGTATTATGGAAGATTATTAAGAAAAGTTTTGTTCGATTATCTCATATTTTGAATCAAAAGCATTTGATATAAATATTTTAAAATTTTCAATATATTGTTTATTTGTTCTAATAAAAGTAAAAAATTATTTTTGGAAAAAATTAATATCGAAAAACAAAAAATATTTTTGCTTTCTACAACATTTAAAAATAAAGACTTAAAATTTAAAGAATTAAAAATTCGAACTTCAAATTTGATAAAATCAGTTCAAATTTTTTTTTAATTTAACTTTTGATGAGAAGATGTGAATTTGGTTAAAATTAAAAATTTTTAATGAGAAAAAAAAGAAAAAAATTTTTGTTTGTCTGTCCAAATAAAATAAATTTGATGACGGGGTTAAAGAAAATCATTAAAAAATTTAATCGTCTTCAAAACCAGCCGAATGAACCGGAATATAAGTCAAATCTAATTGTGAGCATTTATTTTTTATTTTTTTTCGAATTTTCGGGTAATTCTTTTCTAGCATCTTGAATTTTTATTTTTATAATTTTATATTGGCTATTTTTAAATGAAACTCTATAAGTAATATATATAGTTTTATTATATTTAAGTAATGATTTAACTTCATATATTAAACAAATGATTTTCTTCGTTTAGTATTAAATTATAAATTTGATCTATTCAGCATTTATTGTGTAAAAAATATATTCTAAGATTCATACCAAATAATTTTTTAAAAAATATTTTTAATGATGAAATCGAAATGATTCAATGCCAAAAAGCGCCCTCTTAAAACGCCCTTGTTCAACAACAAATGGCTATTTATGAGTTCAACAGTGATCATCAATTGTGGTCAAGCTTAGATTTATTAAATGTTTCATGCTTTTTACATTGTTTTGTTTTTATTCACTCATTATTGTGCTTAGTTTCTATTTTTTTAGATTTCTTTGTACTAATGTGTATTGTTTCTATTTTCAATTGTCTTTGAATTCTTCAAATCTCATCAGATGTACTCACACAGCAGTGCAAATGATACACTCGATGAAATGTGATAAATGAAACAATAATAAGAAATTAAGAATAGAGTGAATCAAAGGTCATGGTTGAGGTTATATTGAATGTGTGTTCGGGATATTGATAAACAATCAGCACAAGATTAGTGGATCGAGAATTCGATATCGAGATTGGTTACAATTTACCATAAAACACCGACTATTCGATTGTTTAAAGTTTGTTTTTATGTATTATTCACCATTCGCTCAATGACCACGAATCTTTTCAAATATAAACACATTAACACTCTTTATCATTCCACTTTCTTCCTCTCTCTCTCTCTCTCTCTCTGTTTACACCAATTAATGTGTCTAAATTTTATAGAGCATCTCTTTTCTTTTATTGCAAACACAATATTCAGCAATGTTTCAAACTTAGCGACTATTAGAACTGTTAGTTTTTTGATCTGTTATTTTCGAACTTATTTGCTTGTGACTAAACAAATTAAAAACAGCCTGTGTCGACCGGCTTTTCATAGAAGATCGCTTTAAATAAACAATAATAATTTCTTTGTTCATACTGGACTCACAGGCGTGGTCATTGGCCTTTTTAATTCTCTTTCGCTTTTAATTTTTTTTGAATCTCTCAAAATTTCTTCACTATTGAAAACAAATATTTTTAGCTCTAATTTTCAAACCTTATTCTTATTTTTTTCTGCAATTTGTGTTAAGACTTAGATTCAATGTTCCTGTAAAATATTTTTTTCTGCCATAAAATTTTCTTCAGATTACATAATTTTTGACTAGATTCTTATTATTTATAGTAGGTGTTCAAATCAAAAACATTGTGCTGATTATTTAATCTAAAAAATTAAGAAAATTCATAATACTAAATCCTACATTTTGTCACTTAAAATGATTTTATTTGTGAAATATATGTAAGATTTGCATATAATGTGGATGAAAAGAAGCTTATTAAATATATGAAAGCAAAATATAAAATGCCTCTATATGCATAGTTGTAATAGAAACTTTAATATTTGTTCCTAACAATATTAATTAATTATTAATGCAATCTATGAAAAAAAATAAGTTTCTATAGATTTCCGAGAATTCATTGTTGTGATTAGACTTTACAGGGCTTTTATATGTGAGATTTGAGCATCTCAAACATACAATTAATTTTAATTTACTTTTATTTAATAGTTTTAATAATTTTTAAGCTTCAATTCTGTTGAAACTGGCGAATATGATTCAAAAGTTTTGTTTTTGATTGCCTATATTACTATTCGTAATATGGCATGATACATAAATTCAACTTAATCTATACAGATACAACGTTCCTCATTTCTCTTAGACACCATTCAATACGAATAATTTTGGTCTTTATTAAGACTGCTTTGAATACAAAGATTAAATTTTTTTCTTTTTCATTTTTCTATATAAATTATAATTAAAATTTTGATTTTACAAATATGAATTTCAGTTCTTTCTATAGACTTGATTTTTGAGTGCTTTCCTTTTGTTCAATAAACGATTATGTATTTTATCATAATAAGAAAAACAATGAGTCTTAATTAGTTCTATACGAAACTATATATTTCTAATTACAAAAAAAGCATAGCTTATTATTATTCTAGACTTAAGATTTTATTTTATTTTATTTTATTTTATTTTATTTGCTATGAATAAAATAAATTTTTTGTTGTCGATCTTTTTTTTTTTAATTTCAAATCTATATGCAGCGTAAAATCAGTTTGTGTTCTACATCGCTAATTAATTAAATTAATCTCAAAGAATCATTCTTTAGAAACTGTGAATGCAGTTTTTTGTATATCGTGTCATACACTATAAAAATATTATAGATAAATCTCGTGAGGAAAAGTATCCGCTTTTAGCGATTGAGCTTTTATCATAGAAGCGGAAGTTGTCTAAGCATATAATTTTCTTTTGTAAATAAATATACAATAATTAAGTGGTAAATATACAATAGAATAGCAAAAAATTCAATCCTCAAAATTTGTCTTTTCAGATACAAAAGGAGATTTGATCTAAAAACAAATTTTAAGATTTTAACACTTTTTATTAATTTGGAAAGCGATTGTTGAAACTCAAAATTTATTTAGAAGTCACTTATCAGTAAATTTACTATATTTGAGATGCAAAAAATCTTTTCGATCAACATTATTCAAAATTTTTCAACAATGTGTTTTGTATTTTGCACCAGCATATTTAATGATTTTCTATTGTGTGCGTCTATGTCTGCATTGTTTTCAAAATAATTAAAAAAAAATTCGAAATGGAAATAATTATTCCGTCTTTTTATAAAAGTCAACGAACAATCTAAGGAGCGTCTGAAACCTATTGATGCTGAAATATACTGTACTCTAGAAATTGATGCTATATGACATTCGAATCGAAATTTGCTGTGTTATTTTTTTTAGAGACAAATTAATTATATAGATTATGAATTTTGCTTTGCATAAAATTAATTTTTTAAAAAATGCATAATTTGAAAATTGCTATTTAGACTTAAAAAAGTTATACCGTTTAATATGCGCACAATTTTTTTTATATTTTTTTTTTTCTTTGTGAAATTTTGCAGCAACATTCGAAATCAAAAATGTATAAACGATCAATCAGTTGTTGAGGGTGGTGGCTGAATCACATAAAATAAAAATATATTATAAATATTGTTTTCTAATTTTTTACTTTTTTTTTGAATTAAAGAGAGGAATTTTTAATACTTGAACGATGTGTATAAATTACAACAAATATTCAATGACTAAAATCATAAAAAGATTTTCGACAATGACTCTATTTAGTCGTGTGGACTTTCGTGCACTGGTAAGTGATGTTTATACATAAAAAACAATGCTAATTCGACAACTAAAACACACAAACATCTGACAAGATCCTATTAAAAGTGTTTTAATTGAACGGCCATCTTTAGCGATTTTTTAATTCATTTCATTTTCAATCACAACAATGCACACAGAGGCCTATTTAATACACTCGACGTATACACTTTAATATCTAATAAAGTATTAAATACTATGTATTTTATTCTCTATCTGATGAGGACACACTATATACACCATCGCTCACACTGTTTTTTATTAATTACGCATCCTCTTCTCTCATATGATTATTTTTTTTTCAAAAAAAAAAAAAAGAAATAGAACAGGAACGAGAGCCCGTGGGGATGGGGATAAAATGAACGATTTATTCTTTTTTTCAACTAAACTTGAGAATTTTTTGCTGGGGCAGCCGTCGCAATTAGTATATTTTCGTTTGTTCTTACATCTGCCGCTTCAATCTAGTTTTAGTCTAAAAATCAGTCGTCTAGCACGTATGTACCAATATGCTGATGAATATTCGTAAAATTCGTTTATAGTAGTTATATCATCTGGAGAATCAAATACTTTTTTTTTATTTAAAAAAAAAACTAGAACGCATGTTCTATGAGTCTAGTACCTTTGAGTCGGGTAAATTTATATATTTAAGTTCTGTTTAAGAGCTCTAGTATAGATTATTAAGTTTTAATTATAATATTTTTATGTGCAGCGGTTTGTACACTTAGTGAATGGACCCTAGATTGGGGCCTATTTATATTAGTTCGTATATGAGTGAATGTGTATGACAACTATCCCTAATATATTACGCAACACTAGAATATATATTATTTCTATATAATAAATATATATCAATTTTATACTGTTTTTTTTTTCAATTTCACCATTACTGACGTTACATCAACGGTACCCTTTAATCGCAATTATTGAAAGAAGCATTGATTTGTGAGTGCTTTGAAAGTCAGAGACAAAGAGAAACGTATAGAGAGAGCCTGTATCTTTTATTTAGTCTAAATCCCGCTGATGACTAGAAATTTCATCATATTATGGTGAGTAAAGGGCTGACGCCAGTTGTGCCCTGAAAAGAACAACCATTATCAAAATTTATGATTATTATTCACTTAAAAGAATAAAATTGTAATTTTTTTTACAAAAAAAAACGATGATTCTACGTGTGAAAAGCTTTTTTCGAAGCAAAAAACCTTTGAGCAAAAGTAATAAAAAAGAATGGTCTTAACAGTTGGCCTTATGGACTTTCAGAGAAAAATACTAAATTTAATTTCTAGAGTAAGCTGTTGCATCTTTACCAAGATGCCAAAATTGTTTTTTTTTTTTTTGAAAAATGGTCGTTATTTAATTGAATATGGAATATTTTTTTTCCAATTTATAAAATTTAATACTTTCAATTAATCTTAGTAGTTACGAATCAAAAGAAACGGTGAATTTTAGAATCGTCTAATCATCTTTAATCTTTATGATAATCGAATTCGATTACTTCAAAATATTAAAAATTTGGGTTACACAAACAAGCAACTTTTCGACTGAAATTAGAAATTTGCATTGAGTGTGAGATTTATATTTAGGATCGATAATGTTTCCCTAAAATATTTAAATCAAATTGTATAAAATGTATCAATTTTTTGTATCATTACTACTTTTTAAAATTTTTCTAACGCAGATCAGTTCACGCCGAATTTCTCACTATATTTATGAGCAACGTCTTTCTAATCCATTGATTAATTAGGGCACATAAATATTTTCATTTTTAAAATTATATAAAAATGATAAAATTATAGAATTTGAAATTCAAACTAATAAATCTTATTTTTGAATTTTTTTAAAAGCTTGAACGACCAAAATATTGTCATTGTTCTATATTTTTTACTATATAGAGTTATCTTTTTTTACTTGCTATTTAGAAAAAAAGTACTTTTTTGTTTATTGACCTAATTACAACTGATTCGTATCAACAAAAAAAAACTTTGATTTTTTTTATATCATACAAAAAATAGATTTCGATCAGATCGCTCGATATTTCAAATAGGTCATTTTGAAGTAAAACGATTTTAATGAATTTATTTTTAATAAAAAAAATTAAAATGACACTCCAAACAATTCAAAGAAGAAAAATAAATATTTTAGCATTAAATTTGAAGACCTTGTTTTAGAAAAAATTTTGAAACTGTCATTTTTGTTTGTTCATTCATTGAGAATATTTTTAACTCTTTTATCAAATTCGCTTTATTCAATGTGTGGGTGATGCAAATAATAATTGAATATTGAATTCTGTATTTAGTATTTTTCTTATGTCAAATATTTTAGAATAAACTATGTAAGCCATTCTAGATGAATATGATTCAAACCAGGGAAACATACTTGATACACTTCGGCGAGAAAGTTTACTCAACTAAAATTTTTTTTCAAAAAAAAAGCTATGTAAACTGAAGATTTAAGTTTCAAAATAAAATTCGAACAAAATTTCAAGTTAAAGCCACGTGCTTAAAACACGGACTTTTCAATTCGTTATGTATTTTATCACAAGCGGGGGCGTTTAATGAACATGCGTATACTAATTTAATGTTTTGGCACAAATATTCAAGGCTCTGAATAAAATAATGTACAAAATATTATTAAGCAATAATATATAGTTAACTTATTGCTAGGTCTACATTTTAGATCCACAGACTTTTTAATCTAACATTTCGGAATGTAGACCTTACAACACATTATTTATAAATACGTAAAAAGAAGCCAATAGTTAAAAAAGAAACCTCTCCTGTCAGACATTTTTTTCAAAACATACACTTCCTGCACACCTCGCTTTATGAGTCGAGTATTAATTGTGTAGTCAACAAAATTGAATTACTCATAGTAAACGATTAATGCTTCATATTACACTTACTTATATATCCATCTAGGCAGCAAAAGATTGTTGGGATTTTTCGGCAGTTAAATTCCTCGATTTTTATAATTAAATTTTTTTTTTTTTTTTTTTTTTTTAATTATTTTTGTTAAAAGCTATTTTGGTTATTTCAATAATCTGAATAAAATTCTCACAATCTAGCTCGTGTTCTATGACGAATTTCCCTTACTTACTATAGGCATTCAATCTAAATAGATAAATTTTTAAAAAAAGAAACTCTTATCTTTCTTGCTACAACTTTATTACTTTAGAATAAATTCACTAAGTTTTTGAATTAATTTATCAAATGAAAATTTTGATTCTTTTACGGTGATGAATAGAATTTTAAATAGAGGATTAAAAAAATTTCTTAATTAATCTTCTAAGAACAACTTGTTTTCATTTAGAAAAAAGTAAAAATGGATGAATTTAAATATTTAAATAATTTTTTCTCTAAAACAACATTTGTTAGAGAAGTGCTTTGAAATTAGAGTTTCAAGTAATTTGAATGTGTCTAGATCTATGTTCTAAATTTTTATAATTAAAAATTTATGATTAAATTGTAGATAAAGATTAAAAAAAAATTCTTCTTTTCTTCTCTATTTTTATTGAAAATTATACCCTGAAAAGAATTCAACACTCAAGCATCCTAA
>BLXL01010193.1:0-30007 GCA_023170135.1 Acarapis woodi
TTGATCTGAATGAAATTATTTAACAAAAAAAAAAATCAATTAATTAAATATAATGCAAAAAGTGAATCATTTTGTTCAATTTTTTTTTCATAATTTAATTCAATAAAAAGACTCACGAATTATCATTTTTGACAGTCTTACTGTTACCAAACGCCTCTAATATAGGATTGGCTTGAAGAAGTTGTTGTTCAAGTTCGCCTTGAAAAAATATCTAATCAAGAAAAAAATGAAATGATTTTTTTTTTAATACATTCGAACTGAATCATCTAGATTGTGTTTGATAGATTTTTTGATACTAAAAAAAATCTTACCGATTGCAATGTTGTTGATGAACTCGAACTGGTACGAGGCTTTGATGATGCTACATAGGCCAAATACTGTATTACTTTTTTTGTATTTTCTGTTTTACCAGCACCGCTTTCTCCTGTACACAATATCTAAATTTAAAAAAAAAAAAATCAGTTTAATTATTTAATTAATTTGAAATAATTAACGAAATCGATTTGCAAAATTATACCGATTGATCTTCTCTATCTTGTAACATAGAACGGTAAGCCGCATCAGTGACTGCAAAAATATGTGGTGGCACTTCATGTCGTTTCTTTTTATTGTACAATTCAATTACTTTTTCAGTGTAAATTGGTAATTTGCTGTACGGATTCACCACCACACAAAATAAACCGGAATATGTCTATAAAATAAATATAAAAATTATTTTTTTTTAAATAATTAACTTTTTGTCAAATTTCAATTGCATAAAAATATGTAAATGATTCATTTTTCATTTATAAGAAAAATTACTCACATTAGATTTATTTTAAATAACGAAATATAATACTTACATAAATTAGACCAGAGTAGTAACGATCTTTCAAATTATGCAAAACTGATGCTTCATTAAGACATGTTAATTCAGCCATATCTTCGACTTTGTTAAATTTAGGTGGATTCATTTTTTGTACATCATCTTTGGCTACAAATATACGTTTACCAGTTTCTTGAACTTCGACCTCATATTCATCACCTAATTCTTTTTTGATTGATGCTGCGACAAATCCTTGCTGCTCATTTGGAACCCACACTAGCTTTTTCGAGGTCCATTCAGTTTGCTGACTCGGATCTGAAACAATGTTTCGGTCAACTACTAAGTACTTAAATTCTGGATCCATTCTGTTAAAAGAGGCCTTTTACTTCTCTCTACCTTTTGAATGAAAAATAAAAAAAAATAATTAAATAAATTGAGTAAACTGATGAGAATTCAAATCAATCAGTCGAAATATAATTGATTGCGCAGTCTCAATAAAAATAATTGGAATCAAATAATAATAATTAGATAGAGGGCAATTTTTCAAAAGGCTGCGTGACCAGACACAAAAATTTAAGATTAAAAAGTTTATTTTAAATTTTTGAAACAGAAAATGAATATAAATAGATTCACAAGAAAAAAAAAAGCAAATTTTTTGATTTAAAATAAGAAGTTCTTGAATTATACTTCAGTGACAATAAATTTTTACCTTAAATTTTGTTTAGGTCATGATTATATCACAACATGTAATTTTACAAGATGGCTGTTAACTAAATAATCTAATAGAAAGAATTTCGTTAAATTTTTTATTCGACTTGATACAATAAAATCTTATAAGTTTATTTGTGAACAATAAAAAACTATTTTGAATGTTGACTATAAAAAAGTATTTCTGAAAACAAATTGATACAACGGAAGGAATCCAATAAATTATTATTAAATTATTCTTACTCATTTTTCCGAAAAATAACCTGTACTAAAGGTCCGTCTAAATATTTTTTATGTTATTTCTCACAATTGCTTGTAAAAATATTGTCAATCTAATGTGCGAATAAATGGCTAATGCACACATATACATATTTAGATATAATTAAGAGATTAATATGAAGTCAAAAATAATAATGAGCAAAAACAAAGGCTGTTCGTCAGAATTTTTTCAGAAATGTATTTATAAGAAACTCTTAATAGCATTATAATGAATGGGAAAATTTCAGTGAAATACTCAAGCGAGATAATTTAAATAACTAAAAGAATTCATTATATTTAAATTTATTGCATTAAAAATGTGAAAAATGGTGACAGGCAATTAATATAAAAAATCGATGTTGAAAATATGAATATTGAAATCATAAAATAAATTTTAGAGATTCAAATTACATTCTAAAACTGAACCCTCTTTTTAAAATACATCCAATTGTTTTTTACCAATTTATTCATTCAAGCCTTTACATAACTTGACAGTGTAACTACATAGTTTAAAGATAAAAAAAATTTGTTGAGCATCCAATCAATTTCATTTTTTCAAATAAACGCTTATATAATTTTTGATAGATTTATTCTAAAATATATTGCAATTTAAATAATATGAATTTTCGACTGATTATACACTTTGATCGAAATATTAAGCATGAAACGTCTAAAAAAAAATTAATTCAAATGAAACAATGTATTTTGATTGGAATTGTTTGAAAGCGAATTAATCATTTTATCATTCTAATTAAAAAAAAGATCATGGGTGAAACATTGATAATTTCACCAATAGAAAATGGAATTGCAATATCTTTGAATAATCATAAATTAAGATTAAAAGGTGAATAAATTTTTTCGAAAAATTCTGTGATTATGTAGAAAAATAGAATGAGAAAGTTGATTATCGATATTATAAAGAAAAAACAAAAAAAAAATTCTAATATGATAAAGAAAAAATAAAAATAAATTAGAGAATTCATTAAACTATTCTCAAAATTTTGAAAAATAATTAATAATTTTGATTATGCTTATTTACAAAAAAAGTTTTTAGTCCTATTCTTTCAATTTCATTATTAATTTCATCTGATTTTTTGTTTTTCAACCATTGTATATTTAGTTAAAATACAGAAAACTCATATTATTCAAATCACTGAAATTTTTCTTATGTTACATTGAATAAATTAAAGAATAATAATTTGAAATTCATATATATATTCGGATACACTGATGAGAATATAAACATGTTAATTATAAACAAAGTGATATAATTTTTTTCACATAATTTTTTATATTATTTTGCAATTTTCGAATGAATTATCAATATTTTCCAATGATAACATTAGTATATAAGAAATCTGAATCCGAAGACATTTTGAATTCGATTCGAAAAAGATTCATCAAGTCAATAACATTCAACAGTTTGATTTGAATATATTAATTGCACAAATTTTCTTCAAATTATATTAATTATTTAAGTTATGATAAAAAGTTGCGTAACCTAATCTAAATTATTATTGCCTGATTGCAAATTATTTGAGAGTGCTAGATATTTTTTTGTCATGTAAACGTAAAAATTAAAAGGAAAACAAATTAAAACTTGGATTTTTTTTTCTCGGAAGTTTGCATCAATTTTTTTTATTTCAAATCTACATGTTTTCATTTATTTTCGAATCTGTTCAATCTGATCGAACTAATTATCAAATTTATTTTTATTGCTTGCTCGTAAATAAAACACAGATTTTGTATATTTGCTTATACATATATTAAATAATAAAAATTAAATTATATAAGAGATTTGTGTGTATAGATAGGAGTGCTTGTATAACCATTCAAAAAATAAACACAATTATTTTCAACAAAAAAGAAATTAGACATAATCAATTTATTGACACTTACACCAATACCAAAACATTTAATATGATAACTTAATAGAAGTTTAAATACTATCTTAAAATCGAAATATTAATAAAGTAGTTGATTTGACACTTTAAAATTTAGATGAAAAATCAAATATAGTAAAAAAATTAGAAAAAAATTTCTTTTTCAAGTTAGTAGACAAAAAAAACGGAATTTGATTTTTTTTGATTCATGAAAAGCGCCCAAGTAAGTCAACAAGTTAAAATTTTTTATTCTCAATCATATTATTCACCTATTTACATTGAATATTGGCCTTGCGGTAAACGATTAATTCACAAAATTGTAACAAAATTTATATAAAATAATAAAATAGTACGTCAAAAATGATAGAAATAATTCTAGAATTAAATTTGATTTACAACGAACCAGCACACCGCTACTCAGTCTTAAGATTTTTTTCCTTTTTTCTACATCTGTTTAAGCTTGTTTCTTTCTTTCAAACACAATGAACCAACCATATATATAAAAAGACCCCGCTTATTTTTTCCACACCCGTTTTTTTTTTTTCAGCTTATTCGACTGAGAGGATATTAACCACACACGCCAATTGCCCGCTATTTTTAAATTTTAGCTGATTTTTAGCGTTTTTCTTTTTTCTATAATTTCTTTTTAAATTTTCAATTCGTTTTTAAATTAATTCATTCATTTTGTTTGATCATCTAATTATTTATGAAAATTTTTTCTTGCCAATCAATAAATTTCAATTTCAAAATAAGGACTAAATTTATCTTTTTATTTCATTATGCGATTCGATAAAATTTAAATAGAAAATTACTTTGAATGGCTTTTCTAAAAAAATTTTTAATTTTGATCAAAAGAATATGACAAGTAGCGCTTATAAAAAAAATTTTTCTCTATCGGAAATGAAAAAAAAAAAAAATAAAATAAAATAAAACAAAACAGCAATTGAATTCAATTATTTCAACTTGATAGAGAAATTTTATATTTAATAATAAATTCTCCAATTAAAATGATTCAACAAATCGTGAATCATTGCAATAATATTTCATTTTAAACAATTTGAAAAAAAAATAGTTATAGATTTGTTGTAACAATGCCTGAAAAAAGATCGAACCGCCTAATTTAAAAAAAAATTTGAGCTCTGAAGAAATAACTCAATATCTAAAATTCTAAATGATCGCGTTGATATCGTAATTGGTATATTCTATCATTTACCATAAATAGATTTACTGATGATAAAAAATAATAAATCAAAATAATACTTACCAAATCTGACTTATTATTTTAAAATATTTGCTTTAGATTAATGTCGTAATGCCGTAAAATTAAATAGGGATATAATTTACGCTGACAGATAAAATTTTTTGTTTGAAGATTTTCAATGACTGGATTTTAAAGTAGTTAGGGTAATATTTTAATTTCTATTCTAACACTGTTCGCTTGATAATAGATTATTCGCCCGTACAAGATCACAAAGTGTACGAATATTTTATTTTTAGTCTAACTGATCGTGAGGTTAGATTTTACTTTGTAAAGAAAATTCAACGATATTTAAGACAAATCTAAATATCTTCTTGGAAATTCATAAATTTGAAAACTTTAAACTTTATTCTTTTAAAGTTTAAAATTTTTTTTCGATTTACGTGACGCTTCCAGTTTTTACCAAATTAGTAATTGGATCATATAATATTTTGAAGCCTTATAAATTAAAATAGAACATTCATTAATAAATTCTTTACCAGCATAGCACCTTTAAATTACTATGTATAGTTGATTTTTTTTTTTAATTTAAGTTCAATAGTTTTCTTTCAAAACAAAAAATTTTCAAACGATGATGAGTCAATTAAACTAAAATTAAAAAGTTATGGACTTTTTGATTAATTTATTTTAATCTTCAAAAATAAATTTTCTACTAAATTATTTTAATTGCTCCAATTCTTATTGTTTATTGATTGTTGTTTAATAGTTCTAAACTCACAATTTATTCATTTATCATTCTTATATTAGTAAATTAAATTCGATTCTATTATTGGTAATTTCTTATCCAATGAATGAATAGATGTTAAAAAACCTGCACATTAATCTGTCTTTTTTATCCTAAAGCATAAATTTTTTGTTGTAGAACTAAATAATTAGATCGTAATATCGAAAAAAATTTTAAGAAATTTATGATTTTAAGTTAAAAAGTAAGAAACAAAACTTGTGAACAAATATTTGTAAAATTTATAATTTATAATCACACAGTATCAAAAAAAAAAGATAGCTTTGTTGAAAAGTTGCTTAGAAATATTTTGAATTTTCTTCGAGCATCGTTTTGTTTTTTTGTAAATAAAAAAATTTTTAAATCGTTGCTGATGTCTTAACAAAAAAAAAAAAAACTTTCGGACTAAATTAATAAATATTTGATTGATACTTGACTTTTAAATTGACTTATTTAAATCATTAGTTAATTATTTACACTTATTCGACTAATTTGCACTGAATTAAAATTAATTAAATAAGACAATAATTAAACTAATAATTCAAATTAAGACAATTGGTCAAGTGCTGGCATATCAATTCATCGTTTACGATTGTGAGACTGAGTATTTTTTTTTCAAAAAAGTTTTGCATTCAAATTCATTTGATTTTCAGATTATTATCGATATTTGAAAAGACGAAAAAAAAGCGATATATAGATGAATATTATTTATAAATGATCGTTCACAATTTTAATTAGATCCTTATAATCTAAAAAAATAATAGCCTGTAAAAAGCAAAATAAAATTTTAGATTTTTTCAACCTAAAATTTATTTGTTTACTGATATATTCTTTGCTTCTTCATACAATGCAGTGAATAAAAATATAAACGAAGAGGAGGATTAAAATTAGATGATTTATTCTTAGTGATATGTAGAATTTATGAATATTAATTTTAGACGAATCATTCTATATGAATCGAAAAATTTTAAATAGATTGCAACTTAAGAGCAATATGTATAATAAATCATATTGGATTTCCATATAATATTAAGTCCAACTCCTTCTACTAATTCAGTGAAATGGTAATTAGACTCTGCATTTCCAAATAAATGTACTTATTGAAAAAGACTTAAATTAATTTCTTTCTTTACTTATAATGAGATTGCTTTTTTTTGTATTTTCAAAATAAAGTTTTTTTAACAGTAATCCAATAAATTATTAAATTAATTTTATTACTTTATGAAAATTGATAGAAATCGACAAATTATTATTCGTGATTTCAAAATTCATGGTATTTAACTACGATTAACTCAATTACTTTATCGAAGTTATAATGACTCATTAGTATACTTTTTTCTGTTTATTAATTTCGAAATTGATGCTTATTAGCGTGCTTGATTAATTTAAAATTTAAAATTGTAACTTAATCACAATTTTTTTAAATTATTAAATGAGCGAATTCCATTTTTTTTTTGACAAAAATAAATAGTCTTAGCTCTTTAATTGTATTCTGAAATTTAATTTTTTTTCAATAATATATTTTTCATTTCGAATTTAATCTAATAAGTCAAATCATTTGCAAGTAAATTAAATAATAAAAAACATAATTTTCGATATTTCGAAAATATTCAAATCAACTTTATTTATTTAATAATATAATTAATCGAATTCTCAATTCAAAAATTTTAAATCAGTATAATTTATTCAATCGAATAAATTTTAAGAGTAACCATAGTTTTACAAGCGAAACAGACTATTTTTTATGAAATTTTGATACATAGTGTCAAATGTGTTCTGTATTGCACTTTTTTGCAAACCCAAAAAATCAGTTTCAATTTTAAATTATTTACTCGTTACTAATTTACGATCTAAGTATTGATAAATTAAAAAAACTATCAAAGAAGACTTCCGATCATAAATAATGAAAATCCATATTTTAGCATGTTTAGAGAAAAAAAATTAAAAAAGTTTTGGATTTCTCTGAAAATTGAAATATGTTCTAAAATCATATTTGTCTTTTTTTTTAAAAAAAATTATCTAATAATTACATTTAAATAGTATGAATTCAGCATCAACAAATAAATATGAAAATCGACTAACTTAAAAAGGAGTGAGTTATGAATTTGATCAATTTTATGAAAGCCCTAATTGCAGAGTACAAAATTTATAAAATTTACAGCCGATCAAATGACTCAAATTTTTGATTTTTATAATCAGATATGATCAGAATTTTTTTATGAATCTCATAATATTATTAATTTATTTACAAGTGTGTTAATTTTCTTAGTTAAATATATCCCAATTTAGAACAAAAATTTTAATTCAAAATAGATTAAATTGTATGTTGTACAGAAAAATATTTAATTTGAATTAAGACGTCTTTTCGAGGGTGTAATCAAGCCCTTGGTTTTCAGTAAAAAGTTCTCAAACATGAAAAAAAAAATTAATTTTACGTGTAATATAAATGTACTCATTTATAGTTTTTAATGATATAATTATCACTTTAAATTTTCAAGGAATAACAAATAAAATTATTAGCTAGAATGATTTTACACTTATGATGGTTATTTGCAGTTGTCGAAATGATTCATTGTTTTTATAAGCTTAGTATGAATAAAAATTAAAAAAAAAATAATTTTTTATTTTTTATATCAAATTTTACTTTTTATCTTTAAATTTGTTTACTATTTTAATTTATGAATTTAAAATCACCATTTTATAGATTAAAATTTTTTTCAAACTAATGGTAAGATTAAAATAACGCTCGAATTTTTTTACCTAATTTTTAAAGTATCTTTAATAAATAAATTCTTATACAAATTTTAATTTACTTTTATCCGATTCATACAAGTTTCATCGAATTTGCCATCTGATTCAGCGATTTAATCAAAAAGTTGTAAAAATATAAAAATTTTCAAATATTTTATAATTGCATTACATATTTTTTTTTTTTTTGTGAATTATTTTTTAATATTAAATTAAAAAAAGTCAATTAAATATTTTTAGTAAGTGTGAACTTGTAATACTACTAAAAATATGATATTGTTCTACGACAATTACAATCAAAAGTTAAATTTTAAATTAATTTGAGGTAAAAAATGATACATTACGCTTAGTATGATGTCGTTTTGATAAAATAAATTTTTGCCAAAAAACTTAAAAAACTTGTATCTGAAAACAATGTAAATATTAATGATCCAAACAATTTGTTTTATGAAATTTTATTTAGAAGTAATTAAAATATAGTTATCTCATTATATATTCAAAAAAAAATTAAAAATTATTTTGTTTATTTTTTTTAATAAACGTAAAAAAATAATAATTAATAGCTGTAAATTGTATTTTAATTTTAAATAAGTTTTCAGAATTACATACTAAAGATTAGTAGCTTTCTACTGTTTTCATTAATTGAAAAATACTTTTTCTGTTACATTTTAAACTGCTCGAGTATTTCTTACGATTTGAATATTAAAAAACTTTTTCAATGAGCTTAATTTTTTTTAATTAAAAAAATTTAAAACATTATTTTACCCAAATGTAAATCTAAGTTTTTCTTATTAAAAAATTGAATAATTTATTTCTAACATCTTTTCATTTATCTTTATTTAGTTTGAAAAGTTGAAAATGGCTAAATTTAAAGACACCTGTTTTTTTTTTATTCAAGAGCGGGGTTTAGAACTCTAATGAAACAGTAATTTATCTAAATTAGAACAATTGAAATTTCTCGAATGCAATTTGTTTTAATTGAATAATAAAATTGATATTTTTTATTTACATACAGGCCGATTAAGTTCAAAATTACACCTAAAGCGCACTAAATATTTGTATTAAATATTATAAACAACATGATTTCAACACATGTTAATTTCGTCAATTTATTAATAAGCACATTATTTTTTTTATATTGACATAATTACCTTAATAAAAAGTTTCCCTTAATTCTAAATTTTTATTATTAGTAATTTAAATTGAAATTCCGATTTATTTCTGGATATTATATGTTGTTGATACGACGAGATTTAAGTCAAATTAAATTTTAAAATTATTTGAATCTTGATTTCAAACATGATATTTAATTATTATTAAATAGTATTTATCTTATATTCATTTCAATTCAAAAAACATTATTTTCAGAATTTATTTTTTTTCTTTAAACCACACGTTAGTTTGATATTTAATTTTGTATTAATGTTGGACGAGTGTATTCACATTGCATGTTTTAAAGTCGAAAAATTTGATCGGAAATGAATTCAATCAACAGAATCAAAAATTTAAAAATTTATCAGAGAAAAAATGAAGGAACTGAAATATTTTGAGATAAAAAAAATGAGGATTTTTCATAGTATTTATATCAATTAATTCACTGATTATTTTATGAGATAAAAAAATAAAATATGAGTTTTTTAAAAGATAAATAAATAGGTAAAAACTAAGTAATTTAACATATATTAAATATGAATCGAATTTATCAAAGTTCACTTGATTTACGTATGTCTATATAGTGAAATGGCGATCTTGAATTCGATTTTAAACTTGAGCAAAGTAAGATTTCTAAGCAAACACAGAGTGAATAGCTTATAATATGTTTGATGTATCTGAACGATGAGTATCATTTATTTTTATCTTTATATTTATTCTGACATAATATTTATTTTTGAAAAAATTTTTAATAAATTTCCCTAAAAATCAAACCAAAAATCAAAAATTTCTCCAGATTTTTATAAACGATTCCCGATTTGAAATCAAATTTTTCTATGAAGAATTTTGCTAGAAAAGTAAGGAAAAAATAAATTCAAAACCAACACGATTGTTTATAGAATAGTGAATATTCAAAAAATTCTAAAATTTAATTAAAAATATCTTTTTTTTTGTAAATTTTGATTCATTATTTTATCTCACAATAAAAATACTAATAATTGACTAAATAATTTTGAAAAAATATCAAGTATAATTAAATTTTTGGTCTGCATCAATTGAATGAATTTTGAAAATAATAATTTTTCGTTTGTTGAAACTGTAAAATTTTAATTAAAAGATTATTTAACCAATAAACTCTTTGTATAAATTTTTCTATAAAATATAGATTGAATTTTTTATAAGACCATTTATACTAGAAGTTGTCATTTTTAGTTTGAAGCGAATATAGTTTATTGTTAAAATAATTTTTAACAAATTTTTTTAAATTCATAAATTGATTTATCATTTATTCAACTAAGAATTCGATAACATTTCCTTGAATAAAAAATTTGCATTACATTAAATTTATAAAGAAATTTCGGTCCAAACGAAAACTCAACTGACGAAATTGAAAATCAATGCTATCTAAAAAGCGTAATATAAGTAATTAATTGAATAAAAATTTTTCTGTAATCTAGAATTTAAAAAAAAATTATGAGAATATGTTCAATTCGAAATTACGAGTTACTTTTTTTCACATATATAGAATGATTGAAACGAAGCAAATTAATTAATATTACGAATTTTATTCGAATATTTGCAACAAGTCATCGAACAAAATTTCGAAATTGCTGATTTATAAATTTATCATTGCGTCTTGCGAATTTAATTCTAAGAATTGATATTTAAGTGAATGTAATATTAAAATTTGTAGCCAACACCCAAATTAATATGTACTACTTACAAGGTGCTTGATTTTTACTGTTCTTGTTTTAAAAATTCGCAGAAAAAAATTTAAATTGCTTGATCATTATGAAATTTACTCTCTCACTAAAATATATTAAATATACGAAAATAAAAAAAAATTATTTATTATATAATTTTTAACATATTTGTTATTTCCTTCCTATTCATTTAAATTTCGGTAAATTTATGAATACTTTTTTGATCTCGATTCAAACATAAGTAGCACTATCTTTTTTTGAAAAGTTATATTAAGTGATGTTTTTTTTTTTTTAATTTTTTTCTTTCCAACAATTTATATTTTGATGAAAAAGCTAAAATTTTGGCAGAAAAACTAAACTGAATCAAGAATTCCGAATGGTATTGCACCTAAATTGATTTATTGAATTCAAATTGATTGAATAAGAGATTAAGCGAAATAATTTTTTTATATAGAAAAAAAAATCAATAAATTAGAAAATTGATCTTTTATTCGAACACCTAAAAAAGAAAAAAATTACAAATAATGATTGTATTTCAAAATCAAAGTAAATTTAACAAATTTTCTTTTTTATCAACGTAATTTGATTTGTGGAGAAATATAAATCATTTCATTCAAAAATAAATTAAGCTAAATCGAATTTCAGATCAAACAAGCAACCCATATAAAATTAGAGCATAAATCGGGTGACGATATTTCAAATTTAATTTCTAACATCAACTAATTTATATGTAAGTTTGCAATGTATTATTCACTTTAAATTTGTTTACAATCTTTGTATTTAAAATTTACAAGGTGTTTCAATCAATTCTGTTGACCCAGCATTTTGCCCTTTTGTGGTTAGCAAAATGGCTTCTTTTTGATGATATTCGATAAGTTGAGGAACTGATTGAAAAGTCTTAAAATGAAAAATTTATTAGAATGAAATATATTTCAGATTCAAAAATTAATTTTAAATTTACCTTTTCTTTGTCTTTTTCTTTACCAAGAGCATACATCCCATCATCTCTTTTTCTAATATTCAAGTTAAAACATTTTCCATCATGATAAATCGAGAGCGAATAAGGACTATTATAACCAGCTCTTTTCGATGTTCGAACTAAATAGCCACCCTCTTTGCCTGCAAAAATATCAATTATCTCAGATCATATCTTAATTCCAGTAGCAAAATATTACTTACCAAAATTTGTAAGCAAACTAATCGCCTCATCTCTTTCTAAATTGTGATACCAGTTGTAATGTTCAAGTGGTAATGGGGGTAAGGGTCTGACTGCTAGTTGATTAATTTGATTAGAATATTGTTTCACTTGGTTAATAAGACTAGTTGAGGAGTGTATATTATTTAATTTACCGTCTGCCGATTTAGCAGTCGAAGAAACAATCTTTTGACTATTTAATTGAGTTAATTTGGATGTGAATATATCAGGTAAAGATTTAAGTTTATTCGGTAATTTTTTAGCACTTGTCAACTTATTGTTTCTTGAATTTATAAAATCTAGTTTATTTTTAGACGTTGGTAATTTCGATCGGCTAGGTAAAACCAACATAGACGAATGAGTGTTATTTAATTTGTTTGTTGAATCTGAAGAATTAAATACGTGACTATTAAATGAGACTAGCGGCGGTGAAGGTGTTATGGGATAATTACCAATGTTAAGCGAATGTTGATGTTGTTGTACGAGATCGATACTAGACCATCTTGACTGAAGTTGCTTATTTAAATTAATTTGTCTCTTTAATTGCGTTTTAAATTTATTGCTTGTTTCATAATCATCAATTACAGGGGTTTTGAATTCGGGTGGAGGAGAAATTGCTTTGCTGATTTGATTTGCAATCAAATAATTACTTCCATCATTATTTTCTAATTCATTTTTTGTGTATATTGGCTTTTCGTAGTTACTAAGTTCATTCTCAACAATTTGATTAAAATCCTCTTTTATACACGATTCTAATTTTGTGTGCTGATTCATCTTGCCTAAATTAAATATTGTATTCTCATTCAAACATTCCGATTGTAATTTGCTATCAATAATATGATTCTTAAACTTATAATCAAATTTACTCTTTAAATTGTTTTCTTCATTATTTGTATGCTTTTGCTCTAAATTATTTTCAATATTGGACTGATCCGATTCTGTAGATTCATTATCTAAATTTGCAAGATTATTAATTAAATCGTTTTTTGTGTGCATTAATTTCTCATTCAATTCAAATTCATTTTGATTAGCAAATTTCGTTTCGTTTTTTTTAATTGTTTTATCATCGTTTATTTTGCTAAGATCGTTTTCAATTGTTTTTATTCGTTCTCCTTTTTCGAGTTCGTTTAAATCTTGAAGACTTTTAGTTTGTTGATTATTGAACTGTTTTTGAAATAACTTTATTGTATAGTTTGTATCATTGAGCAATTTATTGTCTTCCTCATCGCTCAATTTACAATTTAGTATCTCATTCACTTCGTCAATCGTAAATTCACTTATTATTAATTCATTCAGTGAATGCAACGAACTATATGGACTTTTTCCATCCGCTTTCTTCTCATCATCTTTTGTGCTGATTGTTTGAAATTTAGATTCGTCTATCTCTCCAAAATCTTCTTTCCTTTTATTCTTGCAACCATTTACCAATCCGCAATTAACCTCTTTAATATTATTGGCCTGTTTTTGATTTGATGGCGGGAGAGGTGGGCCTATTGAAGGCCTTAAAATCACTTTTTTTGAACTTGGCTTTTTACAGTTTCGTTCTTCCTTCACATTTCTTTTTTTTTTTTTTGTTTAAGAATTTTTTTCCGTTTGAAAATTTTTTCAAAAAAGTTCATCAGACAAATTTCGCGAGTTCGATAGACACGTATATTAATCATATTATTTGATATATACACATATCATATGAAACATCAAGTTGTTTCGTTAATTATTTTATTTTTATTTTTTTTTTCGTATATCATAAAATTTTTTTGTTCATTGTGGTCCAAACAATGGTTTTATTTGAATCATTAAAGTTTTAATGATTTATCATCATTTGATAGACAAGATTCGAAATTTTAGACCATCGAATTGAATAATATTATTAGTTTATGATCGACAAAAAATTTATTATAATTACTCTAATTTAAATTTTTTTTTAAAAAATTACATAAATTATTTTTAAAAATTTTTTTTTCCCTTTTAATACTTAACTTAAGCCTAGAATAAAATATAACTTACATGTTTGGTTTAGGTGGTACGGCCGGTCTATTTAATTGTTTTAGAGAAATTGATCTAATAGATGAACAACATGATGATGCACTTGAATCTAATTGAAAAATAATTTTGAATAATTAATTTTGTAAATTTGAAGTCAAAGAATAAAAGAGAATGGAAAAATGAATAAGTAAGCACAAATTCTATTTGAAGTCTATGAAATCGAATAAAATAAAATATATATTTTTTTTTCGATATTAAATATAGCGAAATTTTCAATTGAATTACCTTTTGCAGTTGCATAACTTCTATCTGAATTATTGTATTTTAAAGTAGAATGTATTGAACTACCTGAAGATAAACTATCTTCATTATCTTGTACGATTTTGAGTGAATAGTTTACGTTACTTGTGTTATTTTCTTGATTTGATTGCTCCGACTGTTTAATATTTATACCTGTTATTGCATTCTTATTTTTTTGGTTCATTGCTCTAGAACTGTCATTTTTTGAGTTAGATTTAAATGTAGATAGATTTGATATGCTATTATTTAGTCGGAATTCAGTATTGCCTAATCGATTATTGGTTTTAACAGCAACGATTTCATCATTCAAATTTTTCTCATTCACCTTGAAGTGATAATCATTTAATTGATTATATTGACTTAGATTTATCATAGATTTATTAAGAGATGTTGATTTCAAATCAGAAGATCTCTGAGTTTCATAATTTTTAAGATAATTATTATCATCATTATGATTTATTATATTTAAAGAATTCGATTTATACGGAGACAAATATAGATTCTTGTCAATTTTGTTAAATTTATTATTTGCATTATGTTCTAGATTTGTCAAATTTAGTTCGCCTGTCTTACTGAATAGCCTATTCAACTGAACCGGTGGGTTGAATTGGATTCTTGAAGGAAAATTTTTGGTTGATAAATTCTCATCATTCAACTCTCCGTTGCTGTTTGTCAAAAGTTTGGCTAAAAGTTTGCATGCTAACTTAGCATTTGACGGGCCTGTTTGTAATGGTGGAGGCGATTGAGAACATGTTGAATCAGTTGCACTTGAATTGCAACTACTTGAACAACATGCACTTGCATACGATGATGAAGAAGGTGAAACGTCATTACTCACCGCACCACATACAGACGAAATGCCGCTTGATGTCGTACATCCATCGCTATTATTACCATCAACTAAATTTAAGTTAAAATTTTTTATAATAGAATTATTTTCTTCTGTAAGGTCATTATTTCTTTGAGGACTCGAATAATGCAACGCATAATGGTCTGATATAATTTCATTTTCCATTATCAAGTTATTATTTGGTGGGGTACCTAAACGTTGAAATCTACCAACATTCAATAATTTTTCATCTGATAATAAATTAGCGTTCAATTGACTTATATCATAATGGCCTCTACAAACATCTAATTCATTGTGATCAAAACAATTTTCATCGAATTCGTTCGGTGCCACATCGTCTTCGTCTAAATCATCTTCATCAAAATCTGATCCCCAACTTATGTCGTCTTCATCAAAATCGCTTTCTAATTTAAAGAAAAAATTATTATTAAACTGAAACGAAATTTTTGCTTCTAATTTGAATGAATTTTAAAGCTGAATTTATGAGTGTATCTAAATAATATTATTCAATAGATTGTAAAATTATATAATACATATAAGATGAACAATTTTTTACGTAAAATAGCTTAACCGCAATTTTTGTTTTCAAATAAATGATACCAATTTAAATTTGTAGTAAGTGTTTACCTTTGATTCCTAAATGATCATTAAAAAATAACATCAATTCAATAGAATTAACATCTCATCATGAAATTTTTACTTTAAATAATTTGTTTTAAATATTTTAACAAAATCAAAAAAATAAATTACTGCCACAGTGCGAAAAGTGTGAAGGCATTATTTTCTCTTGCCATAATAATTCAGTTAAAATCCAGCAGTCTGTATTAGTCCCTATTTAGTTTGACTAGATTACAATATAAAAAATAATTTTTAAAAAATTTATGAAATTTTTTCGAATCATTTGAATGTTTTTAAAAGTTTTAACATAATATCAAAAAGGTTAAGTCATTTAGTCAGTGTGAATAAGTTTGAAAATATTCTAACTATAAATATAAATTTAGGAAATAATTTTAAAAAAATGCAAAATTGAAATCCTAATACATAAAACGAAAAATATATTTATCAATATGCAAGTAACCAATTCATTAATTTAATTTACTTAATGAGTTTCAATTCTTTTTTTATGTATTATAATTTTAGTTTCTTTGAGAAATACAACATCAAGTATTTGTATTTACATTTTTTTATGGTTAAAAAATATTTCGACTCAACAAGTGGGTCTTAATTACGAAATTCAATAAATCAGAGGGTAAAAATAGATTTTATCAAATCAAATACTTTATAATTTATTTGATTTCCCACCACAATAATACAATTTAAAAATTTTTTTCTAACAAGATTCTCACCATTAGGATTTTTCGAAATTAAGTTTGAGATCGTTTCAAAAATTTTTAAAATACTTTTATTGCGAGAAATTATTTGTAATGATCTTTGAAATTAAAAAATCAAAATAAATTTGAAGTAGGCTGTTGTCGATTACCAAATCTGCATCTTGAAATTTCAATAATATTTTAAGCCTTTTTTAGAAAATTTATGTTTCATTAGGCTTAATGATAGAGAATAGAATTCTGACAAATAATTAATCAAAATTTTTTTAATCTAAAATAAATCATCTGATAACTTGTACGCTATTTTGAGCTGATGTTAATAATCTTACCTTTTTTATATCTAAATTTAAATTTTAAATTCGCTTTAATTAAATTTATTGAAATTATAAAGAGAAACAAAAAAAGAATTCATTTCTTTGGTCGGAATTTTTCTGCAAAATTCATAGAATGTCTATATAAAATAAAAATATTCAAATTTTTTATTTTAAACTAAAAACTTGCGACACAAATATATAAACCTTCTTAAATTGTCTCTTTACATTCGTGCCGAAAATTTTCCAAATAATAATTAAGCATATGATTTGTATTCAAAATTTAGATCATATATATAACTAATTCAGAAAAATTTCTAATGAAAATTTATTTTATTTGATTCATAAATAGTATAACAATTAATTCAATTTAAAAACGAGTAAAATAAATCATGATCTGAATTCGAATTTAATCAAATTTTCACTGAAACGGGTTAAAGTTTTTTTCTAAATTTTCAATAAATTAGATAAGCAAAAATTTAGTACAATTAAAAAATTTTTGTGTTTGAATATTTGGAAATAAAAAATTTTTTAAAACTTGATTTTGTACTAATTAAAAAAGATCAAGTGTTCGAGCATCGATTAAACTTGGCTTTTTTTTTTTTAAAAAAAATTCTATTTTAAGAAATTTGAAAATTTAAAAATGGAATTCAACTATTTGGTAAAAATTTTCACAAACAAAAATAAATTCTTAATTAAATAAAAAACTTAAAAATTTTATGTTCAATATTTCAACTATGATAATATTTAAAGTTTGAATTTTTAAATTTGAAATATTTAGAAAGTGTGGCTTTAAAAATTTCGAAGAATGATTTATTGATATTTATTTTTATTCTATTGATATTTAATATTAAGATTCAATCCTAACTTATTTGAAAAATTATGACTCGTTAAAACAAATTTAAAAAAACAAGTTCATAATGTACTTTTTTTTGTGAAAATTGAAATCTATTTCGGATTGGAATATTATAAACAGCTAAAATATTTAGTTTGTAGATGTTTTATCTATCCTATTAAAATCCCATCAAAATGTTTAATTAAAATAATTAAACAAAAATTAATTGAATATGATTTAAATTATTATTTCAAATTTCTAACGAATTAAAATCAATTGAAATCAAGATGAGCTTTTTTGATGATTATTAGATTCAGAATTTTTTTTATCTATATTTTTCGTAAAAATAACATGAAATAATTTCTATATTTCAAATCTTTAAACTTGATTAATTTGAATGTGTGATTTAACAATTTTGATTTTTTTTTTATTTGAATCAGTATCTATTTTATTTGTATTTTTCAAGTTAATTTGATATAATTTTTTTTTCAATAAATTTCAATTGCAATTATAAGTGAATTTTTATAATCTCAAACTCAACTGATATGACTTAAAAAGTTCATAGATCATAAATTGTAAATGATTTATAATTAAAATAAACGAATTTTGAACTCAGATCAAGTCATTTGAAATTCAAAAAAAATGCGGTCTCCAAAAAACAGTATGCAATGCATAACTCAAAATTATAAATTTTTAGAATACTATTCTGTTTGTTTTTTTTTCATACTAATTTTGTCCTAACCTTTTTATTTCCAAGTTTTATATTCTAAATAATATTTATATCATTTAATTTTTTATTGAAATTTTATTGTGTATCTTATTCGAAAAACTTTCCATCAATTTTTTACTTCTTTATTTTTTAAGCCTTTAACATAGCTATTTGAATAGAGATTTTTTTTTTCTCTTTTTATTATGAATAAAAGTTTTTTTTTAAGAAAAAATAATACTTTCGATGTTTACTATGTCAAAATCGGTCACCTTTATTACTCTTGAAATTAAAATTCAAAAGATGAATATGAATCGTTTTTCATTATTCTTATATTCAAATATGGAAAAAATCGAAAAATGAATTTAATCTTAAAAAATTTTATTTTGATTTACTTAAAAATGTTCGACTAATTTTTAAAAAATTAATGAATTATAAATTTGAAAAATACAATTATCATTGTGTAAAAGTAATTTTTTTTTATAATTTCAATCCATGCCAAATTATATTTTTCGTATGTCAGCAAATCACTTATTTAAATTTTTTCAATCTAAAAATGACAAGTCGGTTGAAAATTTTCTTTTTCAAGGAAAAAAGAAAAAAAAAATACTTGTCACTTTACACTTCAGCTTTGAATATTCATGTAACAGGTAAATTTGAAGAGTTGAAACTATAAATTTTACCTAAGATTCTTATTTAAATTTTTAGAATTGAAAAATCAATGTGTTCAAAAACACTGATAAGTGTTTTCTCCAAATGTAGCTTACAAATTTCTTCAAAAATTCAAATTTTTATAAAATGAGTAAGTAAATCAAAATTAGTGATTTTAAATTTCATTAATTCTAATATAATATATATATAGTTCTAAATAAAATTTGAGCACTTTCATTTGAACTTACTTTCTACAAATTCACTTTTGTTACTTGGTCTTCTTTTTAGTGACCATTTCTTCTTATCGATTTGTCCAACAAATTTTTTTGCAATAGTTGCCTGTGTTTTGCATTCATTTACGGCTTTTACAATGCGTCTTTTGTCCAAAAAAAAAGATTTCATGAGTTTTTAATGGTTGGATAATCGACGAGTTAGTTGATCGGTATTATTTATTGAATTTCAAAGATAGTTATTTTAAACGTTATACATTATTAAAATTCAACATAAACGAAAAACATCATAAAGCGATGTTGCATTATTAGTATCGACGCCATTTGATTGATGGTTAAAATTAATTAGAGAAATTAATTTTGTTGTAAATTATTATTTTGAATTTTTCATTGATATGAATTCGCAAAAGAAAAAGATGATTCAACGTAAATAAATGTTGTTTAAAAAAAAGATAAATTAGTAAAAAAATTTGAAAATTTGATTTTAAAATTAGTATTAAATAATAAGATTCTCAAATTTGACCTTTATATGAATTGTCGAAAAAATAAAAAAAGTTTCAATTTAATTCAAAAATTATTATTAAATTGTCTGTCCACTTATCGGACTTCATATTTATCGTGAAACTTAAAAGAAAGTCAATAAAAAGAAAATTGCTTATATGCGGAAAAAACTTTTTGTACACAATCAAAAAAATAGCGAGTAAAATTGTCTATATCTTGAATATTATATTTAAGTTTATTTTGTTAGTTCAACAGTATTGTTAGGAAGCGATTGTGATTTGAAGTTTTCGAAATAATGAATTATTTTGAGCTATTTATGCGGTCATCAGTCTATTTTTTAGAAAAAGGCATATTTGATTTAGTTTAGTTTAATTAGAAAAACTTTGACTTTCGTGTGTATTATGATAACTTCCAAACTCATTTTAAATAAATTTATAACGTATTTCTCAACAGAAGTAAATATCTAATTTTTCATTATATTGACACAATTCAATATTTAGAAAATTTTCGAAATTCGAATGTAAATAGAAGAATTAAGCTATAAATTTCGATAGGTAATGCTAGTGCCTAAAAATATTTTAAATACGAACTCTGACTATACTAGATAATGGTCAGCAACTTAAAAATACTCGTAATTAAAAATTAGTATATAATAATTATTTAGTATATTAAAATACCTCAAATAATCCAACAAGATTCACTTGTTTTAGTAGTTGGTAGATTAAATGACTGATTTAATGAATTCAAATTCAAAAATTTTCATGCTTGCTTTGATTTAAAAAAAAATTACGTATTATTTTATGAGCTATTTCATTTTATACAATTCATCGAATAAAAAAAAAGATATTTAATTTATATCAAATGTATAAATTGATAAGTATATACAAATTTGGTTCATATATAAAACGAGATTGATATAAATAAACTTAATGAATCGATGTATGATCTAACATGAATCAAATACTTTTACATCTTTTTCAATTTAAATAAATAGATATCTATTTCTAAGCCGACTTTACATCAAGTAGACTTTTTAGAAAAAAAATTTCATTAGCTTTAAATGATTTATAAATCAGGTGCGATCTCTTATTTTCTGATTAAAGAGTTACATATTCATCATTTTTAGCTTGAAAACGAATATTTTACGATTCATTCAAATTTCAATGATTTATTTTGGAACTGAACAGCTTTTATAAAAATTTTAGTATAACTCATTTTATCTTTTTTTCTATTAATTTGAGCTTAAATTCAGCTTGATTGATTGAGAATGTGAAAATTGGAATATAAATTTCAAAATTTTAAAATAATCGCAACATATATTTCTATATTTTTCAGTAAAATAAAATAAAAGCTAAAAATTTAACTGAAGTTGTTTGAAACTAGAATATAATTTAGATTTTTTACTGATTTCATGTTACTAATTCGATACTGCAATAATTTTGAATCAATAAATAAGAAAATGATTATATTTAAAAAAAAAATAAAACGATTTTTAAAAATTACCAAAAAGAGATAAAATTCATATGAATATAGTTTATTAAAATTATATTTATAATTTATTTATAATTGAATAGTTGTTAAACTTTAAAAAATTATTTGAATAAACGTGAAAATTACTTGATTTTAAAAATGAAATATTAAGATATAATAATCGTTTTTTAAAATAATTTTATCATTATGTTATCAATTATCGCATTATGTAAATAGTATCGATATGCTAAAAATACCATAGTTTGTTTTTTAGATTTTATTATACTCCTTGTAATAAACAGAGATTGCAGGCACGAAAAAGATTCTTTTAAATTTATAAATCATTAAATTCATTTCAATACTAGTTCACAGATCAGCGTGCTTTAAAATTTTACTAACAAATTTTGTGTATTTATTTTACACGGTTAAATTATAAAAAATTTTATTAAGAGTCAAATAAAGTTTATTATGTAATTATGAAGAATAATTAAAAATTTACTGGTCCAATCGAACAAAAAAAAGAAAAAATTTACTCTAAAAGCCGAATTTCGATATAAGTTTGATATTTTGTTCGATTTAAATTTCTATATTTCTATTAAACTGATGGAAATTATTACAAATAAGTCTATAAATTATTAGTATAATTTAAAATTTTAAAAATTTTCCATTTTCATGCTAGATTGTCGGATTTAAGTATAAAAAATCGCAAGTTAATCATAATTAGTTAATTGTATTGTTTTCTTATAATAGTTATTTCTTAGGTATGATTTTAATGTTAAATTTTTATTTTTTTTTAGTTTAAGACATAAGAAGCACATGCGATCTTGCAGCATTTCAATTTATGAATGTGTTTTCATGTTTCAAAATTTGATATTAGTTGTACGAGAAATAATTTTAAAATTCTTTACAAATCGCGTTATGCAAATTATGTTGATAAACATATATTCAAATATGAACATGCTTATCCTTAATTCTTAAAATTAAATTCAATCCATCAAAAAAAATTAAACATTTGTTTTTTTATAAAATTCAAAATTCGCAATGTTATTGAAAAATCAGATGTTATGTAGAATTTTTTTTCACAACAAACAATAGAAAATCTTTCATTTACTTAATATTTTCTAATTAATCAAATTAAAATATTAATATTCAATTTTATGTAAATCTAAATTTGAATAAAACAATGAATTTGAAAATTAATTGATGCTTCACACAAACGATTTTTTTTTGCATGTGCTTGGTACATTGTAATTTTAGTAGTTACAATTTGTGTTCTTGGATCAACAAATTTTATTATATTTTAACAAAATTTATTGCTCACTCATCATTGAAACTATAGATATTTATTCAACAGGTACAATATCGGATATCGGAACATAATATAATTAAGCCGATGAATTGAAAAAAATTTTTGTGTATAATTGATTGAAATAATTTTAAAAGAATTAAAATCATTAGACCGTAAAATTTCATAAGGCTTTTTTTTTTGCAAGCTGAATTCATGAATTATTAATTTTGATAGTTAATATAAATTTTTGGTACTTGATAATATAAAAATAATAAAATCATAAATATGATTTGATCATAAATTTTGAGTTATACTGAAATTATTAATTATCAAAATGTCAATTAGAAACAGCCAGGCAACTCGGAAGAAATGTTCCATAAAGCAGTTTTTAAAATTTTTGTTTCTTTTTAAGAGACGATATTTCATTTTACTAAATATATTAAGAATTTTGATAGGAAAATTTCAAAATTAAGGGTTCTAATAAATTTTAATAGTTTTACAATTGAAAATTTTTAATTTTCTCAAGATAAAACTAATAAGACTCGAATATTATATATCGATAAGACAGTTGTATGAATATTTGAACTCTTTTGTCTTGAAAGTTATAATCGTTGCTTATTAAGCAGAATCATCGATAATATCAAGATTGAATATAAAAGATAATCTTACTATAGAATCATTGCAAAAGTTGGGTAAGTTTGATTTCACCTAAGAATCAAAATTTTCAATTTGCCATTTATAAATGATAAAATCGAGTAATTTTTTAAAAAATAATAAAAATAGAAAAAAATGACCAACACTTTTATCGAAAAATTATTGAGAAGAAATTTTTATGCCAAATATATATAATAAAAAAAAATGATTAAAAATTTAAAAACTGAAAAGTTTCAATATTTTTTTATCAAGAAGCAAGCGTTATAAAAATATTGTGAATAGAATTTGAAATTTTTTTGTAGCGTTAGTAAGTTTCATCAGACTTTGAAGATGAAAATGACTTATGAAATTTTGAAATGCTTTATTTAACTTGAAAATTAATCACCGTTCGATTTTTGTATCTTTCTACAATATAAGAGAAATAAAAGATCAACACACTAATTACAAAATCATGATTGATCTTAAGAAAAGTTTCAATTATGTTTTTATCATTTTTTTTTTATTTTTCGTTCCAAACACTTCAATAAATGTTCTCTCCAGTCAAATGCCGACATTTCATTTTATTTTTTTTCTTGAAATTTCTTTTCATGTCCGCAACCTAATATTTTTAAATTTCGTTGTCAAATGATTTCATAAACTTAAATATCCTAACTCAAGTTTTAAGAGGCACTGAAGAAAAAAGTTTAAAATCAACATGAAGAATTCAAATAACAAAACACATTGACAACTTATTTGTCTATAATTTCTGTTATTTCACACACTAAGTCAATAGAACAAATCTCTTGGCTTTATTCAAATATTTTTTTTTCATTTTTCATTTAAATAAGATTTCTCTTACTCTAATGTATTTTTCAAAGATAATTCGAAATAACATTTAATCAAATTCGATAAAAAATAATTTTTAATATTCTCAAAGCCTAAAGATACCTCACGATATTGCCGAACAATAAAATAAATTAAAAAATTGAATTTTAAATCAGTTTATAATTAGCATAATTAATCTTCAATAAAGAATAAGTGAGCCATTTACCTCTTTTTATTGTTTTGGAGATATAAATTTTCATTTACACTATTGAAATAATAGATTATTAGTTATCAAAAGTGTTTTACATAACTAATAGATTGTATAATTTTTATTTTGAATTATTGTAATGTGCAAAATATCTTGAATTGATGCTATGTAAAGTTTAAAGCAACTTAATTTTATTGAATTTTAATATTTGAAGCGAAATTTAGGAAAGATTATAATAAACGAAATTTTAAAAAAGATTTATATAGCGAATAATCCATTTAATCTATTTTATTTGAATCAAAAATTAAAAAAAAAAATCGGCCTTTTAATCAAATTTAATCATTTCGGAATCAATTATTGAATACCAAATCGCAAAAAAAAAAAAATCTAATCTCAAAATATCCTAGGAGATTTGCAACACAAATAATAAAATCAGGTTAGATATATAGATTTTACCCTCTTGAACGATGAAAACTAAAATCTTTATAATTCTATATATAATTTAATTTGAAAAATATTATAAATCATTTTCATTTACCTTAAATCTTGAAAGTCTTTTAAAAAATTCTTTTAAAAAAAGATAAAAAAAGAAATTGTCTGCAGTCTTAATTCAAAAAAAATGATTTATGTAACAAAATTGGATTAATCCTTAAGTCGGTTAGTGTTAGGTGAAAGTAAACGTGAAAACTTAAATAATAGACTTGATTTCATTCAAATCTCAAGTTAAAAAAAAGAAACTAATTTTTTGTTTTGAAATAACATAACACTTGAATCAGATAAGAAAATTTAAATATATAGTTTTGATTTGATATGTTTTTTTATTGTAAATTTTTCAAAAAATTATCTCAAATTTCTCTTATTCCGAACTGTGTTAAAAATTTATAAATTTACAACAAATAAAATGTTAGTAACAATATATAGAGATTTATTAAGTCAAATTTAAATTTTATATCAATACTTTTTGTATCAATACTAATAAGGAATTGTAAGATATTTTGACATGATTTGAAATATGACACACAAAGTTTATTTTGAATTTTTTTAAATTGAAAATTTGCTGTGATCTTTATTTAGTTACACAATCAAATTAGCAAATGAGTTTTATATCTGGAATTGCGAACCCAGCGAATTTGTGTATCAAGAATAAATTTGATTATAGATGATTTTAGATTGATTAGCCTTTATGTTTAATGCTTAAAATATTTTAAAAAGCATTAAGCAACATCAAATTATCATTCAAATTGTGATTCACTCAAGATTGACAATTTTAAGATAAATATTAGGTATTAGTAGAAAGCAGATTATTCTCACAAACTAAATAAAGCTAATTTTAATTGATTGTCAACTTGAGCAATTAGATTGATCTGATCAAAAATTTGTGAAGTAAAGAAAAAAAAAAGAACCCAATTTTTCAAACGAGTTTTAAAATTTTCTTTTTTTTCATTAGTTAATTAGCGTTAATAATTAAAATTAAATATATATAATCTGAAAGTGAATTAAAATAATGACAAGTTAATTTTTTAAAGAAAGTTAAGTGCTAATTGCGCAAATATTATACAAACAAAATTTTTTGTCCATTTTAATTCACATGCGAATAAAGGTTTGGAAAAAAGACAATATTTTGTTAAAAACAATTAAAAAATTTTTAAATTTTTAAGTTTTACTTTATCAAGTCGTAGTTCAAAAATTTTTTGAAATTTTTTTGTAATTGCTAAAACTTTTCTGAAAACTTTTGTCTTATAATTTACTTAAATAAATATGAGTAAAATTTTATACCCTTTCCATATACTTACTAGCGCATCAAGATTTCGACCTTCTCTTTTAAAGATTAAAATGAAGATTTTTTAATAAGTAGTTTTTGATAGATAAAAAAATCAATACAAAGAAGATGAAAATTTTCAAATCTTAATTAATCGATAGACAGCGAAAAATTGTGAAATTCGTTTTCATATTATAAAAAGAATTTTTTTTTATTAAAATAGGTACATCAGATACATAAATCAAATAAAATATATTTTAGTAGATTTTTAAAATATGAAATTATTTAACTCTATTAAATATTGCTATTTATTCAAAATCAAATTATTAAATGATAAATATCTTTTTAGATTCTGACTTTGAAAAAAATTTTGGTATGATAAATTTTCCGGAAAGCATAACATTCAACGCGTCTTTTGAATTTTTAAGTATCTGGAAATTAATTCTAGAGAAAAATTTTATAAATATAAGACAACTTTTGATTTCAAATAACCCTTTTTTTTTAAAATTCAAAAATGTGAATTCTTATCTAGATGTGCGAATAATGAATGATACCAAAAAATTTATATCTTTTACATTTCTAGAAATGTTAGATTCAATCTATAGTATTAGAATTCAACAAAATATTGAATCGGTTATATAGTTTCTTAATTTACAGTTGGCAAAGTATCAAGTTGAATTCTACAAATATTATAGTAAAAAAAACTTTTGTCATCACTAAATAGCCCTAAGATTTAGTGATTTATTTGAAATTTTTTTTTTTTGCATTTGTTGAATATGCTTATTGTGTTTTATATAAAAAGTTAATTCTAATTTTTTAAAATTTAACAAGTATCTCAGGTCACATATTAATGACAACTTGCCGAATTTTCTTATCAATTAAGTAGTATCTAACATGTGAAAAATTGTTGGAAAGACAATTGTCATCCAATGCAGATCATAAGCGTTTAGGAAACTTATTATGATTTAAAAATAATTCACATATACAAATTAAACGCAAATCACTCACCTGGCTAATTGTCTTTAAACATTTTAATCTTTTTTATTTCTGAAAAGTACTTTTATGCTTGGACGAGTGTTAAAATATCGTTTAAATAGTTTGAAGATCAGAATAATCTTTTTTTTGAATCGACTAAAAATAAATTTATTACATCGAGTATGACGTCTATTTTTAAAAGGTTTCCTATCAAAATTTACTGTTAAATGATCGCTTAAATTAATGACAATTTTCGTCAAATTATTTTTAAACTTCAAATCATAGAAAACTCCGTTGAACTAACTGGTATTATAATTTAAACAAAATTAAAATTTGGTTTTTTTGATTCGATATAGTTACAAAGAAAAATCAGTTATCAAGAATCACTAAGGCTCTAATTGAATGCAATATATTGAATATAAATTATTAAATTTAATCATAAAGTGAAAATTAATTCTTGGCATATATGTCAAATTAATGATCTAAACGATCAAACATACTTCAGTGGTCAGTTATGAGTTTATAAACTGAAATTTTCGTAAAAAAAAGATACTTACTTATTCATATATTTTTTAATTTTTGGCCATTCGCAATAACGAATTATGTCAACTGAGGCTTGAAATTTGTTTACATTTAATGGTGGCAAATCCATCTTGAGATTTTATAATTTTTTTAATTAACAAGCGAAAAATGTTAAGCCATTAAATTTCTAATGAGGAATTTGTTTTCTTTAAATAATTTTAAGGTTAGCTAATATTATTCAAAAGATTGGCAAATCAAAATATTAATTTTTTTAGACACAATGCAAACAATATTTGGAAATTTGAATATAAAAAAAATAATAATATGAATTAAATAAAATATATAAAATGAAAAATGTAGAAGTTCAGCTGTTTTTAAGTTGAATCAATAAAAGTTAAAAAATTTCAAAGATTTCTATTTAAAATATATATGAAGAAAAAATAAACTCAATTTATATATACATTTTTTTTTTGAAATTACTAAAATAATAATAATTATTAATTTCGAAGAGTATCAAAATAAGTTACGAACAAGTCAACTTTAAAAAAAATATTGATGCAAAACAAATCATTAAACGAATAATTTTAATCAACTTATTCACAAACTAATTTTTTTTATTCATCTATGCAACATATGTTGAATCGAGTTGTTGAATAGTTAATCATTTGTTGATTTTTCACTAAAAAATAATTAATTATTAAGATGATAAAAATCTGAAGCTTAGGTCGTAATAAATTCCAAATGATTAATAGTATTTTCCAAATATGTTAACTACATAAAATATATTACTAATCTAAATCGAATTTGTTGTCAAATTTTACTGATTAATAATTTTGTTGTTTATTTTATAATTCTAATGGTTTTTGTCGGTGAGTCATCGTTTAGTTACATTTTTAAATCAAATTTGTGTTGATTACAATCATTAAAATTGATTATTTACATGCTCGAATTCGAAAATTTTTTCAGATACGATGATAATTTCAAGTATATTTGATTTTCGATCCCGATCGTAGCTGAATTTCTTATGATTAATGCAATTTCAAAAACATCTGAAACGAAAATTTTTGTTAAATTGTAATATAAAAAAAAAATTACAATATACAGAAAAAAAATGAAAAAACAAAATCATTTATTGGAATAATACATTTTTTAAATAAATTTTTTCGCATTTTGAATTTAATTTTAATTTTTTTTTAATTTTTATTGAATCAATCAGATGTAGCGAATATACACTAATGATCGAACTTTATCCATTGTTTGTTAAATATAAAATATATAATACGAAATAGTTAAGATAAGCTTCTTTATAATACTTGTTGAAACTAAATTTTCTCAAAATATAATAATAAAATAATTTTTAATGAAAAAGATTAATGATTTTAAAGCTAAATTATGACATATTTATTTCACAAATATGCAATATTAAATAATATTTAATAAATTCATAATTTTTTTTATCATTTTATTTACTTATAAGTTTATTATCAATAATTTCTTAGGTGTGAAAACACGTGACGATCGAAAAATTGATAATAAATATGATGAAAATAGGAATCGAAAAAAACAATTGAACTTTCTGATTAATTTTTGAAATTAGCTGAAATTTAGGACTTTATTCTTATAAAAAAATAATTTCAAGTAAAAATGAAGAAAAACTTATCAAAAAATCTTTTTATTTAAAAATTTTAAATGAATATATATCCATTTAATCCCTAAGAAGTGAATGACCACAAATGACATTTCAAATTCATTTAATGGAAATTTGCACTCAAAAATTATTAGTTTCAAAATTTTGAAGCTGAGTTTACTAATTTTTAATAAAGAATTTAAAAAATTTATATACTTTAAATGATCAGGTTTCTTTAAAATTAATTTTTTTAAATATATTTTTATAAATAATTTGTATTTTGAATGATTGTATTAATTAAAATATTTTTCTGCAAATAAATTTAATGAAGAAAAAATCACTGAGCAAAACATTTTTCGAAAATTTTAAAGAAAATCGTAATTTCGATAATAGAAAAAATAACTTAATCGAAAAAACTCTCCATATTTAATCAGACGACAAAATTATTATGAAATTAATATACTTATCGATATTTGAAAATCGCTTTTTAAGTCATCGAAATGATAGTTTAAATTGAGTAAATACGCATAGAAAAGAAATTGTTGGGAAATAAATAATGAGTAATAAGAAAGTT